>VZTO01008148.1:6558-40472 GCA_013400615.1 Syrrhaptes paradoxus | reverse complement strand
TTTGATTGTTTGTTTTACTTGCTTTTGTTTTGTTTTGTTTTCCTTATATGAATCATACTAAATAGAAGACTTAATGCTGCAATTTAGTATTAATATTTGGACCAAAAGTGAGAGATATGATTCATGAGGAGCGGCTGAGGGAGCTGGGGTTGTTTAGTTTAGAGAAGAGGAGGCTGAGAGGAGACCTTATCACTCTCTACAACTACCTGAAAGGAGGGTGTAGTGAGGTGGGTGCTGGCCTCTTCTCTAAAGTAATAAGTGATGGGACAAGAGGAAATGGCCTCAAGTTATACCAGGGAAGGTTTAGGCTGGATATTAGGAAAAATTTCTTCACTGAAAGAGTGATCAGGCATTGTAACAGGCTGCCCAGGGAGGTGGTGGAGTCACCATCCCTGGAAGCGTTCAAGAAACGTGTAGATGTGGTGCTTAGGGACATGGTTTAGTGAGTTAGGTGGTGTTGCGTTGGACTTGATGATCCTTGAGGTCTTTTCCAACTTAATGATTCTATGATTCTATATCCTGGAGGTTTAGTATCAGGAACAAGATGTTTGTGAACATGACAGAGCTCTTCTGCCACGTGGCTAAGATGGTTTTTCAGTCACTTTGTGTCACATGAAAGAGGGGTCTGGATTGAGCTCAGTCTGTATATGCGTGCTTAGGCTACCTGGAACTTTGGAGTATTGATGTTCAGACACCAAAAGAAAGGTTGAATTGAATCTTGCCTTCTCTTTAGCACAGTATTGATCTTTAAATAGGAAAAGACTAAACCTTAAACCGGAAACTCTATATCCATGGAAACATGGAGCTTAGCTTCTACACGCACAACAAGCACAACAGTAATTATTTTGCTGTCATTTCTATAACTTCATAGCTTAATGGTATTGAGACCCTCAGCTCCTCCAGTTGATTATTATCTGTCATTTGTGGTTAAATAATGCTGTCAAAAAGAGTATTACTGACTGAAATTTTATGTTCCCATTTCAAAAATAACACCTACCACATACTGCTATATTAAGTAGTATTTGAGGTTTTTAAATTAGATAGATAGATAGACAGACAGACAGATATTTTGTTTCTTTTCCCCCCTCTCATTCATTTTTTAAATGGAGATGCAAACATGTCCTGTAGTTTTATTATAACCCTGATAGAGTCAGTTCACTAAATTTCTTCTTTCCCTGGTTGTCAGGTTGGTCTTTCACTCAGTGGTGAAGGAAGCTTTTTGTAAATTGAAAACAAAAACACTGTTTCAAAACTGAAAAGGCAACATGAGTACCTCTGGCAGGACCAATTTATGCAGAAAGACTGCTTTTTTACTACAGCGTCAATACTGATAGCACTGGTTTTAACAGAGAGCAGAATTGCTCCTGTTAATGATAGCTCTTTGGGCTTATCTGGGACGATTGGGGAAGAAATGGGGAACCATATAAATAAACAGGACGGAGCTAGGGTAAGTGGTTTTCAACTGAACGTGACCAAGGTTTGGGTGACAAGAAGTTTCCTATTTTAAATAAAAGGTGTTTTACTGTATTGGATCTCATGGTATTGTTTACTTCATAAATATACAATTATTCATATTGAAGAAGACTGTTTCGTGCCACATGTGGAACAAACTAGCTTTAGATAGAGTATTTTTTCACCAGCTTTGTAATAAATTAATGGCAGGCTAAAGACAGCATTGGAAAACCCATATTGAATCCTGGGGAGAAGGAATGAGGAGGTCTGATTTCCTTACCAGAGCCTACAGGATGCTCTCTAAGTGTAACAAGCGGTACTGCAACTCGCAACACAAAGGGCTCATAAACAAGGGAACCTTTATTGCAGAAAAGTTTCCACTGCAGCGAGTTCTCAAATGGTCCATAAAAGGGCATAAATTGGCTCTTTCATTTCAGAAAAATAAAATGCCTTCCCACTTGATAGCACAAATAGTAGTTCTTGTTTAAGGTGTTTACAGGATTAGGCACGCACCAAAGAATGGGAGCAGAGTAGGGCAAGGGAGGAGCCCATGCCTCCCTGGATTGCTGTGTCATGTACCTGGACCCAGAAGATCCATTCAGGTTTTATGTTAAAAAAAGCAAACAAACAACACCTTAATGGTTTAAAAAGCACTGTCAAAAGAGAAGGACCACAAAATGTGCTGCTTTTGTTGCAGCCTGACAAAAAGAGAAGGCCTTTAATTTTAAGAGTTCCAGGGCTTTTTTTTTTCAGTTATTCGCATGAGAAAATAACTAGGCATTCCAACGACATCATTTGGCAGAAATGAAATCTAAGTGCTCCAATTTGAGTTTCAATAAATCAGTACTAGAATTGGCTCTGTCACTCTATAAACTCTTGGGCATTAGCTTTTATACCCTTTTGGAGCTGTCTGGCTGCACTCTTAAGCACGCTGATCATGACGCAGTGATGGTTTCATCATGACACGCTCTAATCCAAAAAAAAAAAAAAGCAGGAGAATATTTGTATTGCCCCCCCCATCCCAAAGATGAGTAGGTTTTTAATGGTTTTGTTTCAGCATAATGAAAGTAGAATAGTTTCTTTAACATTTCCAGGATTTCCTTTCTTTTCTTTCTCTTATTTTTTAATTATTTGGAAAATTATAAAGGCAATATGATACCATGCAGCAGACACTGCTGTTAACATGATCTTTCTGTAATGGTGTGTGAAAAGAATGCACAACAAAGGAACTAGAAAAGCTTTGTAAATATACATTGCCCTTTTTGGCAGAGAATAAACCTGTCTGATTATCTTTCTGCTACTGCTGTAAACACTATTGTCCTTTCCTTGAACAGATACAAGCCCTTCTGAATCCAATTAAAGGCTTCTCAGGTGTGCCCATATAAGCAAATTTTGGATGCTGAGGTACATGTGCATTGGTCCGGCAGGTAAAAGCTATGAAGGCGTGGGTATAAGTGTGTTTACATTGGGGAGACTATGTGTTTTTCCCGCATAGACACTGTCAGAGGATCTTGGCATCAGTGAATATGAAAAGCATTTTTGTTTCTCTAACTGTTACAGCAAAAGCATGAATGGAATTACAGCATTTCTAAATATTTTGCCTAATTAGTCTGTTGGGAAGAATTTGAACTCCACTGTCCTGGATGTGAATGCAAAGTATTGACTAAACCCAAAGCACGCTCGCTTGCCATTGGGAAAGCCCAGGGTCAGTATCATCAGACAGCTGCAAATCTCAAAGGACGCCTTTCACAAAACCCTCCTTCCTAGCCTTTGTATCTTTTAGGGTTGGTGGTTTTGTTTTGTTTTGTGTTTTTTTTCTCAGAAGCAGAAGCATCTCAGATTACAAGCCCAGGTCTTCCTCGACTGGTTTAGAATCGTGTGATAAAAACAAAAATGTAGGCATTAACCATTTAAATAGAAAGTAATCCAGGAAAGCTTATGTACCTATAAAACAGCTAAACCTTGCCCCAACTGCTGTGTTCCCCTCTGCTCTATCTATTGGAGGGGCACCCTCTGATGCATTATTCCCTAGCTTACTCAAAAACAATGTCGACTTTCTGTGGTGGATAAAGCAACTGCTTTCCCACAGGAGAGAGGAACTGGAGTGAGGGACTCTGTGCTGTTCCATAGCAATTAGTGGCAGGGCTGGAAATGGTGGAGCAATGAGAGACCAAATGGTTTTGTTATTGTGACACAAGTTTAAAAAGAAAGGAAAAGTTCTTAAAAGCTCTGTCTGCCTTTGGTCCACTCTGCTACAGCTACCAACACAAAAACAGTGAGTGGCAGTGGTTAGGTATGCCAATGGAGACGTGGCCCCCTTCATAGGGACGTCTCCCCAGGATCTTCCAGCTCTTGGGAAGCTGTGGAGGGTGACGTGAGCCCTCCTCACTGCCTCTCTGACAACGCTACATATCTCTGGAGAATATGGGTGCACTGGGGTGTAGCTGAGCAAGTCCCTGTACCTTTTCAGTGTAAATCTCACATAAACAAATCCTGTGTTGAACTGGTAGGGCACATCCTTCCCATATGCTTCATCACATCATGCCTTCAAGAATCAGGAGCCAGCAAAGGAGACAAGCAGGATGACAGGGGAGCTCAGAGGTAGGGAAAGAACATAGCAACAACATTAAAGACACTGTTGAAGAGGTGGCAAATCAGTTTGGCCTCATTCTTCCTAGGTGGGTAGATGACAGACCTCCTGTTGCTCACTTCTAGGAGAGTCACTCACCCTCCTTTCCAGATTTTTTTCCTGGTCGGTTGAGAGAGAGTCTTCTGCTATGTGCAATACTGAGAGTCCTGGATGCCAAAAGCTTTTCCAGCTACCTCATTCTGGGTGACACTTTGGTTGTCCCTTAGATGTCTGCCTGTTGCAGAATACCTGGATCATGGTCACCTGGAGATGAATCTTACTTTTTCTTCTTGGACAGCCAACATAGGCACTGATACCTTTCAGAGTGGGAAAGACCCAGAACTCACAAAGAAAAAAATGTTCCACTACTTCTTGTCCACAGGCTAAGCCTACCTGTGCAAGTGAAAAATATACTTGCTGTTGTGTTTGGTGTGAAAGTCTGCATGTGCTTAACTGCGGTGAACATGGGCTAACCTGCCGTCACCTGGTAAACAAATTAACAATCTGCTAAAAAATTCTGTTCTCACTACATTGACTTATGCCTCCCACTGCTGTTCCCCTCCCCCTCTCCCTCTTGGCTAGCCTCGATCTTCCTTTACCTCGTCTCTGTTTCAACCAACCCTTTACCCCACCAATGAACAGAAAGTCCCAGCCTCCCACCTTCTGCTTTTGCACTTTCACCTTATACCTCACTCTGCTTCTGCAAAGGCTGCTCCCCGTCTCCTGCAGTGGGGTCCTGATCTCACCCCCTGCCAGCCTTTCTGCCGCAGGGGGCTGTGCTCCTGCCTCTCCAGGCTGAGGGTCCTGCTAACTGGTGGCAGAGGCAAGTGAAGTGAAGAGGACCTGCTGCTGGCTGACTGTCCCAGTGGAGAAGCTGGGACAAGGCAGCGCTATCTCACTGATAGCATGGAGCAAGATTACTGAGAAATTGCAGATTCAATACGCACAGGAAGTAAAATGGTCTCACTGAGTTCATGGGAAGTTTTACCGCTTGCTGTGGAGGACCTGGCTTGTTTCCACTCACATTTTCATGCCATAACTTGAATGGGCTTGCAGGGCAGTGATGATTCTTCCAAGTCACCTTTTTATGATTCTCTGAAAACACATGGGGTGAAGTCTTGGGGCTATAGAAGTCATGCCTTGCATCTAGATAGCACCTAAAGTCACTTTAAATAATAGCCGGTGACCTCCCAGTTATGCTCTAGAGTCCCCTGGTTCTTGTGCATTCGGAGAACTAACCTCCAATAATCCATGCTGGATGTAGAATGAAGAATCATGTATACTGTGAAGATAGATTTGTTACACTCAAACAAATAAACACCCAGGAAATGAGCATGTTGAAAAATTCAGAAAAATGAGTGTGAGGAATCAAAATTAGTGAGGAACTGAAACTGGCAAAAATGCCTAGTTATGGGGGAAACAGCCAAGAAATCCTGTATTAGTGAAGCCTGTTAAATTGAGAACCTGTTGTGTCTGATATTATAAGGCTATTAGTGGGCTTCCCACTTCACTGTGGTGCACTGAGTTTGTTAATGTATTCATCAGCCCTGTGATTACTTTTTCAAGCAATTTTAATGTGTGAATATCATCTTCTTTAATTTACTGTGGACAGGGTTAATTCTCTGGAAAGGGAGGAGACGGCATACTGCCAGGTAAGGTGTTCAGTATTTAAAAAGCATCTTTTGGCCACAGCCATAATGTAATGTTATCAGTAAAATGGTTTTTTTTATGTTTAAGAGTAGGAAATAATGAGATCTTAGATGGGTCAGTGAGGTTACTCTTGCCAAATGCAGGCCCCTTAGGAGACTTTTTGTCTTCAGAACCTCTTCTTCTTGAGTCAAGTAAACCACTGATCTGTCTCATTTCTACATGTGGCCCATGTTTGTGGTAAATTGTTCTTTGGTTATATTCTCATGTGCCTGAAGGCTTCTACCTAGGAGCTGAAATTTCTTCTTTTATTTCAGGAAGTTGTCTAGATAGGGTTACAGCAAATGGCCTGTGGCAATCCTTAATGCTAATCTTTCACACACTTCAGAACATGAGGTTAAAGGGAGGACAAATACCGCACTTGCTCATTTAATTGATATATCTCTCCTTTCACTTCCCAGGATTTTATCTGTAAAAGCGAGGATATGGCCATTATGCACATCTTTTCCACAACTGCTGGTACTCTTGCTCATGATCAGGCAGCACGAGTGTGTGGTATGGCATTAGGTCTGCATATGAGTCTTGTCCTCTGGGACAGGACTTGAAGGTGAAGTTTCTGCTCCTAGTGTTTCTCAGACTTCCCGAGTACACACTGACTTCAAGCCATCTTTTCAAGAGTGTACCATGGTTTAGGACGCCTCATTTCCAAGCTATCAAGTTGAGACACCTGGGATTTGATTCTTGGACCAAAGGAGTCCCCAGAGTGCCAGCTGCAATTGATGGCTGCCAAACAGAAATTCAGGCTCAAGTGAACCCTCAGGAGATAATTTGGCTGATAGTCTTTTTAGTCTCTTTGGACTGTTTCTGCTTGATATGTAAGGTGACTGAAAGTGTGAAACTTCAGCACATTTAAATTAAGCACAAATTGCATTTTCTTACGTGGTAACATAGCCTATTTGTTAAGTTCAAAAGGGCTCTTCCAACTCCTTGGGTGTGTACCTGAATTATTGAGTGCATGCCTAGAAATAGGAAGTAGGAAATATGACACACAAATAGATAACGTGGGGAGACATTGATTCATCTTCATTTGTAAAATTGACTGTTGAACAAGTCTTTTATAATGGTGACTTCTGGGACTGAGTCCATCTGTGCTGAATAACTTTTATATAACATGTGGGGTCTAAATTAAGAGCTGGATTCTGCCTTTGGCTGCCCCCCCTAAGTAAGAGAGCAGAGAAGCACAGATGGTGGAAAAGCTCAGTGTAAAGTAGTAACCTTACATGCAGTATGACTGCCCAGCCAAAAAATCTGCTCTCTGCACTAGAAGATATTGCTCATGGAGCAGACTGCACACTAAGGCTGTGCTTAGTAGCTAGAAAATAGCTAATGGGCTATTTCTTATGTTAGCATATCTATGTGTTGTCCTCAGCAGCAAAAGCAGCTGCTGCTACAATGTGCAATCAGTTGGTGCTGGAAAGAGGAGCAAGGAGCACCCTACGGCGTACCTACAGGCTGCCTGGTACAAATTGGCCTTCAGTAATTGTGGTCTTTATGAACTGGGGTCCCCAGTGTCTCTGTTCTTTGCTGACTGGGGCAGTATGCAGGGGCAGGATGGTCCGTAACACTTCATTGACAACAATCAATTGTTTTAAATATTTCTGTTCAGGACTGGGCTCATCTTCTTTTTGTTGGTCACATTTCATTTTGAAGGCTAGGGAGTGACTGTACCTACTGCTGGAAAATGGCCTTCCAGTCCAAACAGTGCAGGCAACTGAATGCCATTGCAGGGTAGGTCTTCATCAAATGGGGAATAAAAACAAAGGGGAGGAATATGTGACCTTCCAACCTTAAGCTCTGCGTGCCATGTGGCTGGTGGGAGGCATTAGCAAGGCTCCACTGTTCATTGTTGTGGGTGTCTTTATGAACATTAGTGACAGAGAGCCAGCGGGATAGCAGTAAATACAGATAAGCACCAAAATCCACATTAACACTTCTCCACTCCACTGACAACAGAAAAGATACCCGTAGTGTTACTGTTTTTCAGAAGTTATGTGTTGAATCTGGTCTGCAAGGCAAAGGTATTTAGGGCCATGATGACATAATACATCCCATCAAATAAGCAGCATTTGCAGGGAACTGTGTACAAGCCAGCTATATGTGTGCTCTAGCCCTACTTAAAATAAACCTACACATACTATCACTTTCTTATTCTGGGAACCAACTAAAGGAAATGAGGGCTGCAGCAGCTACATATGAGTATATACTGCACATACGCTGATTACTCCCACTCTTGTCACGGCCATTTCTACTCAGCAGTTACCAGTGTTGTGGAGAGGCATAACTCCTGATATTTTGGAGAACGCAGGAACAGGGTAGTCAGTGTTTGCTTTGCATCCTCACTGTTGTCAGCCTAGGTGACGTGTTTCCAGCTGTGTGTGTGCATGTAGAAGCAATATGTGTGCACATGGGCAACTGGGTTCAAATTCCTTGCTGCTGTGGAAGGGTGTATTTATTGACTGAGGGGCGCCTGAGCCTTGATCCAACTTCACTGAAGTCAGTGGGAATCTCTCTGATGGTGTTACAGTTGTAGTGTTACAACCCTAGAGATGGCAAAGTGGAAAATATGCATGATGTTCATTCAGCAAAACCTACAAACCCTAGTGCCTACCTCCTCTCTCCCAGTTCCCCCATTCTTTTCCACACAAGTGTGCTGGACGAGCTGGTAGAGATTAAAAAATAAATACTTTGGGATAATGATGCTGAGTCATTAACCATGTGATGGAAACAATTCATCCAGTTATCACCAGCCAACTCCACCTCCAGCCTCCCAGCAGCTGGGGGCTGCTGAAGTGCTGTCCCTCCTCCTCAGAGCTTTTTGTGTTTTTGTGGAGCTCTGTCCAAATGCAGGAGCGGGCACTCTGATATATGACTCATACCCTGGGCACTGCATTAGCTATGATAACACTTTCTTCTCAGACCCTTTCATATCTGACATAGTTGGGAAAGTCTGAAATAAGCAGAGTGGGGAGGGGAGAAAGATTAGCTCCCAGTATTTCTTTTATATATTTAAATTAGTTCCTGAAAGCTAACTTTAAAAGGGACCTCAGCTTGGCCTCTACAACTGTAAGTCTCAATTTTCACATCTATTTCTGCATATGCGCCATCCTGGATATAGGTGCGTACATACTGCAGATGCTGGTTTGCATATAGAAAAGCAATTTGTGTAGTTTAGGAGGTGCGGGAGAAGCTTTTCTATATGCAAACCAACATCTAGATTTTGAACATGTGTCATTAAGTGGTAGTTTATCACAGATTTTTGCCTGTCTTCCTTCCAAAAGACTGTACGCATACAATTGAAATACTGCGTGAGCTGCTAGTTGGAACAGGATTTTCTGATTCTTCAGTAATTTATATTTACTTCCATCTAACAATGAAAATTGCTTACAGTGCACAACTTTCAGGCTACTATGGATTAAAACGCATTTTGGAAATCTCCCCAGATTCCTGGCACATTTATTACAACAACTCAAAAATATAGAGCATTTGGGATCTTTAATCTTCACATTCCTGTAATAAGAAAAGTTATATAATCCATCCCTGAAGGACAAAACCTTATGAAAATATTGCGACTCTATACTGATAGTAGGCTTTCTTTGTATTAAGTCTCTCATCCCTATTCAGTGAAGAAAAGCCTCTCATTTTTCTCATATTACAACATACATTTGTTTTTTGAAAAGCGATCATGAAAACTCAGCAGCCCATTTCTGAAGGTCCACTTCCCCCTCCACCCTCTTTTTTCCTCCACGCAGCTGGCTTCCTGGGCTGGTGCAGCTTGTGGGTGGGCAATGACGGGATCAGAGCGGCATTGGCTGGAATGGTGTGCCACCTGGGAGAGGAGAGAGAGGTGAAGCCCAGGGGATGGACAAGTAGGAAAGAAAGGCAGGGTTAAAACATGTGCTTCCTGCTTTTCCCTATTTGGTGTACTTATCATGGTCCTGGAAGGAGCAGTCTTTCTCTGGCAGAGGTCTTATGGGTCATTTCCATCCCTAACTTCTAAAGTGCTAAAGTTATTGGCATTTTATTGCTTCTTTTCCAGTTTACCTCTAATAACTTGGCCTCCATGCGTTGCAGCTGCAGATAAAATACATACATGAAGGAAAATTCCACTGAACATATTGTTTTTCACTTTCTCCTTGTTTCCAAACACCACTCTCAAAGCATGCAGTGCCAAGTTACACATTATATATGAGTCCTCCTTGTTCTATTCCTGGGTCCTGTACAGAAACCTGTTTGTCGTCTGTAAAGGCAGCTGAAGAGCAAGAAACAAATGGAGCATTCTTTTGTGTGCAGTCCAGATAGCAAAACAGCTGAGCTGGTCTGTTGGCAAAGACCTAGTATTAGAAAGCATATAACTTTCTGGAAAGGTGTGTTATTCGGTGATCATCTATCTAAGGAGTGATCTTTGGATGGGACACAACACGAAAATGTCTAGCTATTGACTTGGATCGTTTCAACGCACAGACATTGTGGGGACAGCCTGACAAATCTGAGAAACCAAAGAGAATCTGTTTAAACTAGAACACCCTACTATGGATAATCAACAGTAGTTGTTGGTGACATTATGGAAAAAAATGGGATTGAACCTATCAGAACTTCAACAGATTCAGTTCAAAACTTGGACAGTCATTTGCTATGTGATATCCATATTTATATTTTTATCTATAGATATAGCTAGACCTATTGCTATTTTTGCCAAATGCAAGGATAGATATAAATTGCCTACAAAGAAGTGAGATATGGGACCATTGTTTATATGATATGGAACAATTTAATTATTGTTAATTATTTATTTTGGTAGAACTACAAAGTGGTAAAAGCTTTTTTTTTTTTTTTTTTTTAGAAAGATAGGAAAAAATGCAAACTTGGAGCATTCCAATTTCTTCGTCATTTTCATACTGATAATGCGCTTGTTCAGCTTCAAGACTTAGAAAAGCTTAGAGCCCAGGAAGTTAAGGATAAAAAAGGCAATTTTTGCCTTACCACTCTGCCACTCTGCAAAAAGGGCATTTGTCACTTCCTATGTATTTCTAAGTGCAATTTTTACTGCTCTTTTCAGTGTGGCTGTCTAAAACTCCACCACAAATGCTACACAGGGCAGAGCTGCTGTTTTTTACAGGTAACTGGACTTCTGTTTCTTTTTTTTTTGTTCCTTTCTTTGTTGCTGTTGTATTGTGTATTTGTCCCTCTGTTCTGCAGCCCACACTCACCTGCAGTAATGCTTGCACGAGTATCCTGCTTGCATCTTTGCAGCAGATGTAACACAGTTACACAGCAGTTGAAGCCACCAAAGACAAGATTACAGTGATGCTGGTATTGCAGTTCCACAGTTTATGCTAGCGCTGCCACCAAAACCATGGTTGCACCTTGCCTCTGTTACTCTTTCTTCTCCACGTGCTTGTTCCTCCCATCTCTGCTTGCCAACTCTAGCATTTATGTGGCTGATTGTTGAGCCAAACCATGGATTTGACCTGTCTGAAAACTAAGCAAGTCCCACAGCTCCATGAACAAGTACACGTCTGTATACCCACGTGCATGCCTTTGGAATGACTGTAGAAGTGCTACCACAAGCTGCAGACACAGGTCATCAAACAAAATAGTTCAGGCTTTGTCTTGTTTCCTCTTCACAGAGTGCCTGGCACATACAAAGTCCTAGACAAATAACAGCATTGCCATGGAAATTATGATAGCCAGTAAAGATGATTGCTACTATTTCTGTCTTCTGAAGTCGAAGGAACCACTGAGAGATCACTGTAATGGTACCCCAGGTAAGTGAAAATGTCATGTCACTTAATCATTGGCTACAGCTTACACTTCAGCCTCTATCGCACATATTCTATGAGCAGAGAAACAACAGGGGTGTTGCAGGGGGTTTTCTGTCAGCAAAGAATATCCCTAGTGTGAATGCTGCCCGAAGCACCACCAGCATCTGCAGCCATCTATGACCACTACAGAGAAGCTGTTCTCTCCACTGGTATCAACTGTGTCACTGCAGCGTGCCATGGGAGCACTGGACAGCATGGCTCCTTTTGTGCACGGTTCCCTCTGTGTGCATAGGAGTGGACAGTTCAGGCTCAGTTGAAACTCCTGCCTAAATAGGTGAGCAAACAAAGGAAGGCAGGATGTGGTCTTACGGTTCTAATTTTACATCAGGGGATGTTGGCACAGCGCTGAGCATGAGTAGTTGGTGGTGCCAATGGAAGCGTGCCAATATTGTCAGCTGCTGCAATGCCAATATTGGAGGGGAAGAGGGTGTAAAGCACTGGGTATAATTACGTGCATTACTGTCCTATTAACATGAGGTAGGTGTTTGGTATCTTCTATTTTATAATCTAGGTTTTCCATGAGAGTTTGGGAATGTGACACATTAAAGAAGCGCCAGCTGAAAGAAGTGATCTTGAGAATTACGGATTGTATCATATCCTCTGCACAATTTTGTGCAGGGAGGGAACTATGTAGACTCCACAGCTAAAAACCAAGGAAAGGAGTTGCTGTTATGCCCTGAGTTGTTCTGCTGAGAATAGCACAAGTTGTTCTGCCTGGCAGACTTGTAACATCTTATTACACAATACGGACAACTCCACATCCCATAAAGCAATGATACAGTTCATTGTCTCACGGTGTCCATTTTTTGTATCTAATTTCACCAGCAGAAATGGGAATTGCTAGAATAATTTTTTTTGTGTATCAGTATTCATAACATCTCTGCAAGGGGCTATCTGACTTCCTACTTTCCTGCAACTGTCATCTGCTTTGCTGTTATCTTCTGCATATTGTTTTTCACACACATTTGCCATAGAAATTGTTCTGTGATTTACCTAATCCTAACTTCTGTACATAGATCCTCACGTTTTGCTGACACAATATACAGTTCTGAAAGCAAGGTTCTGTTCTGATTCAGCTCATTTTTGATAGCAGTTATCAATACTGCAATTGCCCTGCATGCACTGCAAATCCCACTAAATGTGACCGCTAGATCACCTTCCACTAAAAAAGGTGTGACACTTTCCCAAACACTTGTAGCTCCTGAAGCAAGTCTGAAAATCCTTATTTTAATAGGATGCACTGTTGAGGATCACTGTGGTACCTTATAAAACAGTCCCATTTCATTCTCACTTGCTGAACAATAGTGTGTGTGTGAACACCTGTGTGTACACACACACACACACACGCACACACACGCTTGGGAGGGCTCTGTGCATTGCTGCCAGACTCTGTGCTTGCCCTGACTTGTTGTGCTTAGTAACTCGGGTTCAACATACTCTTGCTCCTACCAAGCTTGCTGTGTTGTTAAATTGTGTGTTAAATTGCAGAACAGACCCAGCAGGGCTATAAATAGAAAGCAAATCCTACTGATTTTCTCAAAAGCTAAGAAGTTAGATATTTTGGATGCAGACTGTTATCTATAAGAAATTATGCTGCAAACTGTCTTCATCTGTTGGCTGTATCATTTTTCTATCCTTTTTTGAGGTTGCAATCCTGGGAGAGGTTTCTGAGTTTTTATTCAAAGTATGGAAGAAATAGCTGATCCTCCATTTTTATACATTCAAATATTCTTGCTTGCCGTGTTTTCTTCCAAGGCTTTTGCTTTGTTACTTCACCACGAATGAAAATAAGACTGAACAAGCTGGAGCTTTTTCCCTCTTATAGATGAGACAGAGCTGTTTACTGAACTACACTGATTTAACCCCCTGCAAATTCACTGAAGGCAATGGGACAGCTAAGACGCCATTAAGGGTATAAAAAGGCCAGCAAGTGTTACAACTGGAAATTATGCATATGCTATTAAAATACTCCTGGGCTGATACTCAGAACCACAGTTTTTCAGGCCTGGAGGTCAGAGTATGCTTTTATTTCTAGGAGGAGCACCTTTCCAGCAAAAAAAAATTGCGAAATAAAAAAGGAAGCCCTGATTCCTATTTCAGGCCTTTTTTTCATAGCAGAAGTTCAAACTAATTGAAAGTTTCATGGTCACTAATGCAGAACTGGCCTGTAATTATCAATAAGCAGACTTTTACTGCTCTGTCACTCCATTAACTGAAGAACTTGCAGTATATTATGATGAAGATTTACTACAAGCTTCATCAGCTTTTCGAAAGCCATTGAGTTCTTAATGTAGATTGGTTTGAATATACCTATGATTTAAATACACTAAATTCATGCACTGATTTTGTTTGCTGGGAATTAGATATATAGGTGAATATATTTACCATGCATATAGGTTGTATTGCTTGCTATAAATAATTTCACAGAATCCCATATTTTACTTAAGTTAAAAAAAAATAATAAAAAGTGAGACAGCAGATTGCTTATTTAGTATATGCGTCCATTATATTGTATTCCATTAAAATAATTAGTAAACTTGTATCACTTCTTCGTCTTAAGAGAACTTAAATTATAATTGTAGTTGAACTGGACAGGTAAAAATGAAGTGATACCAAAACCAGATGTATTATCATTGTGTTATATACCTGTTTAGCTAGAAAGTTTCATTGGATTAATTCAGTACAAAATTAATTTTTTTAAAGAAAGAAATGGATCTGAGTGAGAAGGACAGGTCATTCCAAATCAATCTATGCTAGTGGCAGAAATAACATTGGCTTACTCTCCTTTTTTGTATCAATATTTTTGTATTGTGAAGATATCCCATACTGTGTTTTTTCCCAAGTGTGAAATTCCCCCATATTCACTGAGATGATTTAGCATTTGTAAGACTTTAATTTCTGGTGATCACTTTTTCCACCTGCACACTTTTTCCTAGCTCATTTACAGTCTTTTCTCTTCTTAATTAATGTGACAGATAAACAAAAACCTGAACAATTTTAGTTTTGTAAGATCTTGGTGAGTTGTCTTGGCAGAGCTGAATCTGCAAGGAGGAGGAGAAGGGAAGAGAGAGTGGTTTAGAAATCTGTTGGGAGTCTTAGTTCTTAAAGGTCATGGATGGTCCTGGTCTACCACTGGATAGCATCCCTGTGGTCTGCACATTTTATTAGGCACCTGCAACTGCAAGACCTTAGGACCAAACACCAGTTTTGTACCCAGAAATACCTTCATGTTAGATATGGTCTTCAGCTAAGTGTTTTTGCCATGGTTATGCTTTTTCTTGTGTGACTTGAGAAGTGCCGAAAGATCAAAGTTAGACAAGGACGAAGCTCCTCTCTTGATTGTGCTATATGAGATTATTCTAATGATGCATTGGTAAGTCAGTGAGTCAAAATGTTTGTATGTTCATTAGTAGGAAGTGGAACGGTTTCTAAACTGAAGCTTCGAGAAAGCATTTCTTGCAACGTGCAGAATCTGGAGTGATTCTTTCCTACTTCCTTGCTAAATGAAAGAATGGTGCTTCAGTGGCAGAAGCTGGTATACTTGCTAGCCTCTTACCACATTTTCCCTGTCCCACCGTGACTGTGTTGGTCCTGCCTGATTTCACACTGAGCTGTTCAATGCTTCTTTAGCCAGCTGCTAACCTTCTATAAGCTATCTATCATTTTTTTCTGTGACACGATTGACTGCATTTGTTGAGAAGGGAAGAGTCAAGTGATTCTCAGAGTCATTCCAGTGCAGTGTGTACCAGGCTGTCTCATAACTTTTCCAAGACTTAGGTTGTTCTCTTGTGAAAAATAAAGGGAGACTCAGGCATGAATCTACAATTTTATTCCAAGCCCCCAAATATTCCAGATATTCGGGGAGTTCAGGAAAATGTTCTGGCTTTTACTCTCAGTTTGGAAGTCTCATTGTCGAGTGGGGTTTTGAAGAGTTATCAGAAAGACATTCTGCTACTGAATTCCCATCCAGACAGAAATATGAATTACCAGGAATTTCATAAGTTTTAGAAAAACTGTTTCTACTAAATTCTTAAAACCTACATAATTCCCAAGTGATCTCATTTCCCAGGTAGGTGATATCAGTAACATTTATACACCTGTAAGCAGCCTGACCTTTGTAAAGGATAGTACATTTGCACAAACATTAATTGTAGAAATTGAGTAACAGCTGCATTAGTCATCTATAAAAATGAACTTGAAGCTTCCAGCTGTAATATTATAGGCATCTACTGCAGGTTGCGCATGCATGAATAATTATTATTTGAAAGATTTAGAATTCTCTAATTGAAATGATACACATTGCACTGAACAGCTTTCTTAACACAATGTTGCGAGGACTAAATTCCTTTGTAGTATGACTTCAGTGAGCTCTGTTCACTGAAGTTAATTCTGGGAAAAATATGGGATCCTGTTTGTTATGGACAATTATAAATTGTTGCTCCGTAATAAAGAAACCAATACTAATAGCAAGACCTTTTTTCCCCATGACAATCTTTCTCTGGCTGGCAGCATGAGAGGAAAACAGAGAAGGTGCCTGACGAATACTCTTTATGTCATGCCAAGAGAGAATTCCTTAATCTTGTGGAATGAGTTATGTGGGATACATAACACTTCCCAAAGTGGGAGTAAAGCATGTCACAGCTAGCTTACTTGCCAGGCAGGCAGCCTGGGGAGGGGTAGATTTGCCTCCTCACCTGCTAAATTTATTTGGCATAAACTGACCATTTCTCACTAATTTTCCTCTTTCTTCTCAATAGATTCTCACGTGCTCTTCCCTCTGCTCTATTTAAAAAGCATAGCGTAAGTTAGGTTTTAGCCTTAACTATTTCTTGCTTATTGAGTATTTCTAATATCTCCATAGAGACTTGCAGAGGCTATTTTTTTCATGGGGATTTGTCAGACAAAAATACTTGTGCATGTTCTGGATAAGACATGCACCCCAAATCTGAGGCTTATAATAATTAAATTAAATAATTAGACTCGGTCTTCAAGGTAGTATAGTTGTCTGTGAGTATATAGTAAATCCAAAACATTCTTGTTGCATCAGAAGTCCTGCACAGGTGGTAACCAACTCTACAATATCTGCGCAATAGCCCCCATGCTTCTTGGAAGCATCAGCCTCACCGTGCACGAAGCATAAAGGCGATCTGCAGGTGTGCAATAAGTCAGTCAATGATAGTCGGACATCTATCAGCTGTGCTCATATTCAGCATTCCAGTCAGGTTGTCTGATATGTGAAAATTCTGAAGCTGGTACAGAAGTTATTATCTGCATAAGAGAGGCAGAGACAAAGGTTGACTGAACATTCTTCACTTTAATAAACTGGTGTTTGGGAACAGAATAATCTGAAGCCATGATGCAGGGTTTCCCTCAGGAAGCAGGAGACAGGTGGGCTCCACTGAAACAAGGGAGAATTCTATTTGCTTGATTTATTTTTTGCTTTTCTCATATATTGACAAGATTAAGAGTATACATATACATGCAAGCACTATTAATAGCAACATAATAGCATGGGGTTTGCATGTGTGATTTATAAGAGTGATGGGATCAAACCATCAAATTAATCTGGGTTAGGGATTCCTCTGAGAAAATGTAGGTTTAAACTAGATTAAACAATTGGATCAGTTTGGATTTCCTTGTTCATGTTATTGTATTTCCACAACACAATTTATTATCAGCAAATGCCCTCACAGAGAACACAGCAAACAACTGTAAAGCTGGGTAGAGTAATTATGCATGTAGGAAGCATCATTTTAGTGGCATAGAATTGCATTATCACTTTCATAGCACTAGAAAGATGCCTTAGCAATATACGCAGTCTGCAGTCATTGCCAGCATAAAATGCAACATTCACGTGAGTTCTCTGTAAAGGAAACCTAACTGTTGAAACCAATACTGTTACAGCTGTGCAAGAAAATGGATGGTACTGGTATGAACACCAGAAAGACCTGGGGTTTACTCTCACTCATGTCATACACGTTTTGTGCAGTTTGATGCCTGTCATTTCCCCCTCTTTATACCTTTGCTGCTTCTCAGCTATTTTCTTGGCTTGGCTATTCAGAACAGCAGGCCCCCAGGACAAGGACAAGGACTGTTGACTCCCAAATGTTTGCAAAGCAATGCAACAAAAACAGTCTTTCAGGTTCATGACAAAACCTTTCAGTTCTCTCATAAAGGAGAAATGCTAGTACTTAGTTGTCTCCCAGGTGATGGGATTTCAAGCTCCTTTTGCCAGAAATGCACATGATGTAGCTAGTTTTTTTTTTCTTTTTTTGCATAAGTTACCAATGAAGGCTTAATATCTGTTTTTCACCTGTAACAGGAAACCACTGCAGCAGTAATTCAGCCTTTCTGGCACGGCCTCTGTCTATTTACAATTGTAGGAGGTAGGAAGAGAAATTATCTAGGGGGCAGAAACCTTTCAAAGATTTCTTTTTCCCTGCTTTGAGGTTACATATGCTGGAAAGAACTTACTGGGAGCTGAGAGATGCTTCATCCAATGACGACACTCTCACGATACCATGAATCCCAGCTCCAGATGCTACATACGCCTTTCAAGTATGTGTGTGCAAGTTATTATGTACACTTGCCTCACAAGCTGTTGCCCTTGGATTTAGTACCCCCCTTCCTAAACATGTTCAACAATATCCTAATGATGTCTTTTTCAGCTGTGTTTAAAACTACAGACTCAGTTACCTCCACTGCCATCAAGGCTTTCTTAGCCTTTTAGCTAGGAAGTTTTCCATTATATATAGCAGAAACTGGAACTCTAGACACTATTTAAGCTCCCTGCTCCCCTCTAAGCATTGAGAGTTATTTACTGCCTTCCACTGAGCAGCTACATTTTACATATTTAAAGACCATTATCATGTTTCTTCTCAGTCCTCTTTTCTCTAGATTAAACAAATCCAGATCTTAGAGATTTCCCTCCAGGGTCAGTTTTTTTAAGAATTTTAGTACTTTTTGTTGCTCTCTGAACTTTCCCTAATTGCCCATTCTTCTTTTGAGTTCAGTGACCAAAGTGAATCAGTCCATTTTCCAGTTTGAGACCTCACCAGTGCTGAGTAGGAGTGGAGAAATTACTTCACATATCTGACATAGCCAATTTATACATTTCAGCACAATACTTGCCCTTCCACACCAGTATAGCATTGTTAATTGTTAGCTTGAGCTCTTCCAAAATCCCCAAGGCATTTTTGTACAGGTCTTTTGCCTTGCTGGCTGCTCTCCATTTGGGGGTTTATTCTTAACTAAGTGTAATAGTTTACAGCTGTTAAACCTGCACCCAATCCCATTGTTTTCAGACCATTTCTTCAAATTATCAAGATATTAATCCTGCCAGGGTGCTTGTAGAACTTTCTCTACAAGTTTTGTAGACATACTTAATACGCCCTCTTCCACAGCACAACAAAAATAGTGAGTGGTAAGAGTCCCAGGAAGAGCATTAGTGGAACTGCTTTTCATAATTCTTCCACTTCAGCAATAAACCGACAATAATTCCTCTTCTAGTATTTTTTTTTCAAGCAGCTATGAGTCCACCTCACAATAGTTTCGTTTTAGCTCACTTACAAGAAATCACAAGAGACTGTGTTGAAAGCCTTGTTCAAGTCAAGATATGTAATATCTATTGTCCATAAGACCTGCTACTTGTCAGAGAAGGAAATTAGCTTGGTTCAGCATGATTTGTTCCTGGCAAATCTTTCTTGGCCTCTACTTATCATTTCATTATTTCCCATACACAAAAGAAAGCTTTGTTGAATTATTTGTTTCAATATATTTCCAGCAATTCAACTTAGGCTGTATTCTCTGCCTGTCTTCCTCAAGCTGTTTTTCTTCTTTTTTAAAACTGGATACTGCGATCACCTGTCACTGGTCTCCAGGTGCTGTGGGAAAGGATCCCTCATGGCTCTAGGATTGCTTCAGACAGTTTCCCACATGCTCTCAGTTGATTTCTGTCAGGTCTGTCTGACTGGAAAATAACTAAATGAAGTAGACTATTCTGTTCTTTCTCTTATTTAGCCTTAGTCATTAATGGCTGGTCAACTGATCATAGTTAATTATTTTTGCTGAAGAGTGATGGGAAAAAGACAATAATTTTGGCTTTTCCTGTGTCACCTCCTAATAGCTTTCCATCCCCATCAAAGGGTGGATCTGGANGATTTTTTTGCCATTGTCTTGCTCTAACTTCTAATGCATAGAAGTGCTTTCTGGTTACCCTCTCTTTCCTTTGCTAATTATATTAACTTTTTTTGCCTTCGCTTTTCTGACTTCATTCTTACAGGCTCTTTTTATGCTTTTATTCTTGTCCTTAGTTTGCTGTAGCGTATGGTCATATGGGAGGGTTAATGAGACACTTGGATTTAAACAAGTTGCTGCCAGTAAACTGGGGCACAGAAACTGATGGTGTGCCTGCTGTGGCTCTGCAGCTTTCTGTCCAGGGTCTCCCTCTACCTGCTCATGCATTTGCAGATGTCTCCTTGTCATCTTGTATTCCCCATAAACTACCATTTGTACAGTTACTTTTGGGCTCATATCACTGACCTGCCTACCTCCTAGTTTAAAGCCTTATGACACAGTTGAGCGCTCTCTTCCTACTTTTTTTCTTAGGCCCCACTGGCACCCAGTAGTTCTTGAAAATTCGCTTGAGCCCTCCTGGTGACTCCACCTTCCCAATCACACATTAACTTCCA
The DNA here is from genome assembly GCA_013400615.1 of Syrrhaptes paradoxus. Taxonomy (NCBI): domain Eukaryota; kingdom Metazoa; phylum Chordata; class Aves; order Pterocliformes; family Pteroclidae; genus Syrrhaptes; species Syrrhaptes paradoxus. Next base: position 20,172 of record VZTO01008148.1, on the reverse strand, counting down.
GTGTGCCAGACCCAGCGCCTTTCCTTGTCAGAGCCCCTGAACCCTCCACTGTCACTCTCACCACCATGTGGACGTATTTGACTTGCTCACGGTCCTGCATGGCAGAAACATTAACAGACATGCAAAGAAGCAGAAGAGGGTCTCTGTGAGAGGGCCAGGTGAGTCACAGCAACCTTACTGCACCATCTTGGACTTGGGTTTTTGCTGGGCAGGACACTTCCTGGGGTATCAGGCTGAATAGCTGAAAGGTGTCACTTCCTCCTCGTACTGTAGAAAAGAAATCACCAGCCATAAATACACTTGGTTGCCTCTTGGATGCGATGGTTTTGAGATGGGCTTGGTTTGGAATTATCTATCTGTAGTTTAAGGTTTTGTAGATTCTGGTTACTCAGTTTGAGACAGTTAATTTTTCAAGTGAAGATGTCAAGAAGTTGATACGTTCTTCATTCAGAGCACTTCATATGTCTAGCACCAATTCAGTTTCATCTGGGATCATTCAGCACTTCTGCAAATCAGACTACAAAATGTCAATTCAGATACCCAGAAACTAGGAGCGTGAAATTACTGTCCACCTGCAAGAAGTGTGGTTTAACTGACTTATCCAGCATCACACAATAATTATGTGGCAAAGGACAGATTGAATCCATTCCTAAGGCAGAGCTCAGCTATTTTAAGCAAGAGCTCATCCTTTTTCACATGATGCTGTACTGTCATTTATTGCACATCTTCCATTTGCTGAAACAAATGTGGAAAAACTCCTGTAGACAGTTGCCTCCTCCACTATGTAGTCCTGACACAGCTCCAGAGCAACTCCACCCTGAAAAATAAATGTGGCAGAGATCCCATGGAAAGAAAAGTATGCAATTATATACTTTGCATATGCATATGCATATGCAAAGGAGAGGAAGCAGAAAATAACACCCCTCATTATATAGTATTGATTTTGCAACCTACTCCTCATTTAAAGCAGATTTTAGATGTGCAATTATCTAGCTTTTAAAAAAGCAAACAGTAAAAAAAAACCAAAACCCGTTCCATCATGCAGCATCATATTGTTGTAAATGTCATTAGGGCTGAAACCTTTAGCTATACTGCAGAGCTCCCTGCCACTCTGAGCTAACAGGGAAACTGCTAAGAGCGGTGAGTTGTCATCTGTGCGTGGACAGGAGGAATATTAGACAAATTTACTTTGTTGGGGGATTCACAGGTATTTGCTGACAGAAGAGGACTGGTGGCAGGGGTGAATGGGGGTGGGGAATCCAGAGATCTGTGGTTTTATTAGAGACTTTGAAATACGTGATTCTTCTAGCACAGCCCATTCAGCTTCCTACTACCCCATCCTTCTCTATCCTAGTCTTCAAGACAGCCCTTTCTCCACCCTAGTCTTTTTCCATTCTTACTTCTCCCTTTCACCTCATCTTCTCTTTTACATCCTCTCATTAGATCCTAGTCCCAGATTGAGAGCACCACATCACAATCTCCATATTCCTTCCTGCTTGTCCCTGCTGTGGTCTCTTTGGCCCACACTTTACGCTAACAGTCTCACTTTTCCTTCATTTCTCAGCTCTGTTTCCTTTCAATCCTTCCTCCAAGGGCAACCCTGCCCATGTCTAAGAGCCCTATTCCCAGCCAGACACTTCAGAAGCCCTAGGTACAAGCTTATAACAGCCCCGTCTATTCATATTATTTCCTTCACTTCAGCTCTGCTCACTTCTCTGCTCCCCTGGGACCAGATGACTTCTGAGATTTCACTGTTCTGACCCGGCTCTACCCATCACCTCTTTGGAGTGTGCCTGGACCACAATCACTGCCATGACTGCAGAGCCATGCAGGTATTCCCATGCTGGCTTTGTTACCTCAAATGTATAGTGCTCAGCTACAAGCCTTACTGAGAAGGTGAGTAAATAGTAGGGAGAATAGTCATGTAGCTGTATTTTCCTGTCTCTAGTCTATAGACAAACACCAGTACAAGCAAACAAAAACACACTCGGCAGTGTAATTACTCTTCCCACAGGCAATTCCTGTTTTCTACTAACACCTCTGAAAATCTGTCCTGATTTGAAGCTCAAGACAGCCAACATCCTAGTCCTAAACCTGTGACCAGTTTTGATTTTGGTTCGATACTGTGCAATGCATCACAGCTAGAAATTAAACCTTTTATTAAGAGGAGAGAATTGGCTTTTCCTGTGGTGCACACAGGACTTGTTTCAAAACTAGGTATATTCTATCATAAGAAGCGCAGCACAGTTGTGCTTAGAGAGGGTATTAATGGTAATTTTGAGGTTTTAAAAGTGCAGTATTTTTTCTTTAATTTTCCCCCCTAATCCTGCCAAGCTGGACTAGCTTCTTTGTTGGAAGTCTATGAGATATTGCATGACATTTTGTAATTCCCTACAACATTTCTAAAAGCTTTTTCACAAAATAGGTTCTGTATTTACATATGCATATAGAATGCATGAGGACATATTTTTATCTTGAGCTTTATTAGAAAGAATGACGTTATTCATTAGAGTTCTCCGGTGCTCTCTGGCATAGGGATGGATGTGAAAGACACTAAGATGTAGAGAGGATGGTTTGCCTTTGTAGTAGCCCCAGCCTCCAGCATTAAAAAGTCATTACTTGAGCTTCTGAAAAGTCAAAAGTTTACACTTGTTACTTAAAAAAAAAAATCTGTATTAGGGGAGTTTATATTTATTCACTGAGTATTTAGGGCATGGCCACTACGTGTTTTTCAGACCTTCCTCTATAATCCTGTGCTTTCAAATATTAAATGAGTTTCCTATGGTCTTTGGATACTTGTGGTTAGTGCTTTGAGGAAAAAAGAAACTTGTGAGATTCAAGGTAGCTCATACCTGGTGGGCACACTACATCATAGTGAGAAAGTCAGAAAGCAGTAGGGACTCCCACAAAGATAAGAGATGTCACAGATGTACTCAGTGGTCAGTTCATGAGCAAGGCATGATGCATGAGACCAGAAGCCCACACATGTGCAACTTTCTGAAACAGACAGATACAGTGACCGAATCTGTGTTGCCAATACGCATGAGAGATGCTCAAGCATACAGATCTAGTTCAGCAAATATATATATAGGAACACCTGTCTGGGAGCATGTTTTTTAGATCTCATGCACAAGTATTTCTGCATGTGTGAGCAAATCCTGGGCACAAATATAAGTGGACTCAGGCTCAGTCTTATGTTTGCGGGGTCTTGAGATGTAGTATTAAAGTACAGGTGTGGGTGGGATTCACAAAAAAGGGAGGGAGGGTTTGTTGGCCACATGCAGATGTGTATTTGCAGGGTTTGCATGTGGAAGGTAGTTAGGAGTATGAATGGCGAATATAAATGTTCTAAGAATCAAATATTGGCATTTGAAAGTGGAACTAGATATTTCAGTATAGAGACTTGGGGATTTGCATAAAGTTCTGTGTGAGAGGGAAAGACTTTAGGAACAGGGATTGAATGTGTTCTGCTTTTTCTGGCAGAGGAGTGTTTTAAGCAGGTAAGGTGTTGGTAGAGCTGCAGGGTGTAGGGATTTCACATTGTGGGAAGAGAACAGTGTGGCTCATGGATCACTGTGTCACCGCTGGCAGGGTGCACTGGGAGGGTGGGAAGGGCTGTCCGATCCCATGCGTACAGCAGGGATACCTGGGCATTCTCGCCTCCATTGGGGACCATCACTTACAAACTATCTGGATTTCCTCTGGAACTGCCTGGGCACCTGTTCAAGACAAGGAACAAGCTCAAGCTAGACAACACCGTATTGAAAAAAAAAAAGCAAGCAAAGTAACCTAGGGAGGGCTTGTATGTGGTAAGCACTGACAGGCAGTTAAATTATACCTGTCAGCTGACTGGCAATTACTGCCTAAGCACTGGTGGGGGGGTGGGAGTTTGGGAAGATGTGTAAACATTTCTGCATAGGCAATTCATCCTCAACAGTGTGAGTGGTAGCAGTACACAAAACAGCTCCTAGCACCCACATAGGCTTTGTTGTGCCTGTAGGGCACAGTACCTGTAGGAAACTACCTAGAACTCACACCTGCTTAAGACAGGGAGGCCCACAGCAGTACCATTGCTGGCTGTGCTGCAAGTCATGCTGGAAAGTGCCGGGTTAAGTTTTCAGTTAGCAAAACCAGCACCTGGGATTCATTTCAACAACTATGGCACCACTGTTGTGCAAGCAGGGCAAAAGCAAGCGACCTTGCTTGCTGTTGTGGAAGGGTATGGCTGGGGTTCCCCAGTGAGATGCTGAGGCCTCTCTTCATGGGGTGAGGCTGGTATTTTACAGATAGATATTTAATCAAAGTTTTTTAGTCTCCAGATCTGCCTTCTTCCCTGCTTCCCCCTCATTTTGAGCCACTGTGTGGTGGCTCTGCTCTCTCATCCCCTGCCTCTTTTCTGAGAGCAGACAGGGCCAAACAATGAAGCTTCAAAACCTTGGGAAGAAACTCAGCGTGAGGTTACTCTCTTTAAAGCCAGCCTGTGTGTCGGCTGCTCTGGGGTATGTGTGAGGGAAAGGGTGCCTCTGCATGGACGTCTCTGCAGTGGAGGAAAGACTGTTGAAATAACCCTGATGTACCACCAGGCTCTCCACATGCTCCTCTGTGGTGGATGCAGGTGGTTGTAGGCGTCTGGCACAGCCACGGCTGGACATGGGTGTCGGATATGCTGCTGACAGAGGGTGTCTGTATCCCTGACCTTGACGGCTGCGTGTGAGTACAAAGCCAACGGTCTGTGCCGAGCACCGCCGGCTGGGAAATGTTTGCCCAGAAGCTCCCTCAGCAGCAGCACCCACACCAGCCATCTTCCAGCCACACTGTTTTACCTCGACCCCGCCACCCCCCGGGTCCCTACACCCAGACCCCTCTGGGTGGGCCGCATCCACCTGCACTTCTCTCAGCCCGCAAAAGGCACTGAAGTGCCCCGAGGCTGCTGGGGCTTGGAATATTCTGGAAGAACAAGGGATGCCCCACACAGCTGGCACCGGACCACCACGGTACCCTCGCCTCGCCCTCCAGCACAGGGGTGTTCTGCCTCCGGGTGTTGTTCACTGCGGGCGCCAGCCCACCCAGGTGCGTGTGGACAACTGCTGCCGAGCACCGGCCCTGGGCGCCGGCGGCTGGGAGCCAGGCACAGGGGCCCCCCTCGCCGCCGGCACTGTCCTTCCCCCCCACCATGTGCGGTCTCGGGGGTGTGCGTGTGTGTGCGCGCGCGGAGGGGGGGGAGCGAGGGGGCGGACACAGTGGAAATTTCCACTCCCTGCAGCAGCCACAGCCGCGGCGGCGGGAAGAAGGAAGGCGGGCGCAGGCCCCGAGCCGCCGCAGGGGGGGAGGCGGCGCCCGCGCGGTGGCTCGGCCCGCCCGGCTCAGGCCCGCTCCCCGGTGGCGAGTGTTCCCCTCCTCTGCCACCCCGCCCCACTCTGTCCCCACGGGCTGGGGCAGCGGGGTAGCCTGCGGGCGGGTAACGGCGGCCCCCGGGCGGGCGTGCATGTGCGCGGCGGAGGCGGCGCTTGGCGCGGGCAGGGGCGGTGCGGCGGAGCCTGCGCAGCTGCCGGCGCCCTTTAAGCCGCGCCGCCTGCCCGCCGCCCGGGTGTGTGTGTGCAGCCTGGGAGCAGCGAGGGCTGGAGCAGCCGCCAGCACCGCCTGCCGCTGGGGACGCGCCTTCCTCCTCTGGTCTTCCCCCTTCTCCGGCACTACTATCACCACCGCCCCCTCTTCCTCCTTCTCCTCCCCACCTTCTGCCCCGCCGCATCCCCGCTCCTCCCGCCACAGGCAGCTCTAAGATGCCCCGCTATGAACTGGCTTTGATCCTGAAAGCCATGCAGAGGGTGAGTGAGGGAGGGAAGGCGGGAGGGAGGGAGCCAGGTGGGATCTGACAGATTTCTCTCCCCCACCCCGCACCAGCCCCCGGCGTCCCCTCGTTGCCTCCTCTCAACGGCCTCTGCCGCGTGCCGGGCTCCCTGCGGCAGCTGCAGGCCCCGGCCCTGGCCGGCCGGTGGGGTGGGAGGCAGTCCGGCCGGCCCATTACCCCGGGATGAGCTCTGTCCTCCCTCTGCGGAGCGTGCTTCAGGCTCTTGTCTGTCTTCCTCTACTCTTCCTCTTTTTTTTTTTTTTTTTTCTTTTTTTTTTTCTCTTCCCCCTGCACCTTGGCGGAGTTTGCCTAGCTGCTCCCCGAGAGCCGCAGCCCCCTTCTCTCCCCTCTCCCCTCAGGTCCGCAGGTAAGCCGATCCCACGCGTAGCGAAATTGATGCATTTCTCCCTCTTTCATCCCCGCTGCCCCTTGCCTGGTGCAAGTGAACTTAGCCCTTCCTTTGCTGCTCTACACGGGTGCCAGCATGTCCCCCTCCTCCTCTGCAGCACCAGCGGTTTCCATTGCCGGCTGCCTCTTCCCTCCCGCCCCCCTCCCTCCACCCTAGCACCTGCGATGGCGTCCCTGGGTCCCCTGCTAGGTCGCAGCTGCCCCGCGCTAGGTCCCCTCGCCTCTGGGTGGCCTTGCGGCGAGCCTTGGTTGGGCAGAGCAAGGACTCGCTCCGGCAAGCTTCCACTCACAGGGTGCCAGCTGCCTGCCTCCCCAGCCCCTTTCTCTACCAGGGAAGTCTCAAGATTTTTTTTATTTTTTTTTTCCCCTCTTGCCGTTGCTAACACCAGTTGAGCTCTGCCGATACGGTTCGCTGTATCGCTCACGGGAAGGGTTTCTGGCCGTTGCCGCCGTTTTTGGCGGCGTGATGATAAGCCATGGTGTGAGCGAGAGGGGTTATGTTGATGCTCGTTCTATTTTACAAGAGCTGAAGCAATGCGGGGGGCGGGGGGTGGGAGCGTGTGTTCTAGTGCGTAAAAATAATAATGGAAGAGAAATATCTCTGTGTAGATGGGACCCTTTATTTGGAAAATAATAGGTGATACGGGCTCTTCTCTAGTACCTTCTATAGTCTTTGTTTATCTGCTACTTTCCAGCTTAATATGCAGTACTGGTGTTGGAATGTAGCAGCACTTCTGCTAGGCTGTAACCCTTCTGATCTGACCCAGTGTGGACATGCTTGCTCTTGCATTTAACTTTCATTTTAACGAACATGTATATTTGTCATAGAATAACAGGAAGCTAAATAGTGTTGCTGTGTTTCTTTTGTAGTTAGGGGGGCATGTCTTCATGTATTACATGTGCTACATGTACTAGTACATTTCCATTCATTTTACATGTACCACATGTACCATCCACATGTCAGGGTTCGCTTTTTTTTTTTTTAAACTTGGCTTAACTGCAGAAGCTGTAGTAGACTTCTCAGGCGAGTCCTCTAGTGGAGAAATACAGCAACAGGGGAAAAAAAAATCTGGTGACATTTGCTGCACCATCTCACAGAGCAGCATTCGCTCTGGCAAAACATGCTGCTTTTGGACTTGGGTTGTCAACGTGTGATTTTTTTTTTTTTTTTCCCCCCTCCACACCCTTCCTCATCCATGTGTAAGCTGTAGGTGAAGTGATGAAGATGTGTACATGCTGTTAATGTGGGAGATGTATTATGCTGTGCTATAAATGCAGAGCAGGACAGAAAGCATAGCAGATCTGACATAATACGGAGACATGAATAAGCTGACAACTCTGAAAGAATGCCATGGAGAGCTGTTCTGGTGGAAAGGATCTTTGGTTCCTAGAATTTGAGCAGAGAGACAGAGTGATAAGCTTTTAGCTGTAAGATGCTTCTAATGAGCATCAATGCACTCAGGATTTGACATCTGCAACCTTTTCCTCTTTGAAGTTTGAGTCTCTGGTATATTCTTTCCTGACATATCTTAAGGTGTTTTTTAGCTCTGTGATTATGTTAAAACACCTACGTTTTTGTTGAGGTGTACTGCTGTTTCTAACTTATCCTTGTTGTAACTCTAAAATTCAGAGTCCATTTCTAGGTGGTGGGATTTTTTTGTTGCTATTGCCAGTATGCCAGATCTAGGTGTTTTTTTGTGTGTGTGTGTTCCAGTATCTTGCTACTGTTGCCTTTCTTGTGTAGTGAGAACACTTGAAAAAAAATTTCTGTAGTGGTTATGTACTACATGGTGCTGCTGAATCCTGTCGAAGGGTTTACTGTAATGACCCCATAGCAGTGCGTAATCTTGACTGTGATGCTAATTTAAATTAGTCAAAACATGAAGACCGAAATACGGGGCTAATGAAACAGTCTGAAATTGTGGAGTAACTACATAACTCCTTCCTGTAGAAGTTGGAGAGATCATATACAGTCCTGAATAAATCACGTTGCTTCTTGGCAGATGTTCACTGTCCTGCCATGTTAGTCCCTCTGTGCCATGGCTGTGTGCTCCAGTGCCTACTTTAGTCTGAGGCTTGAGCAAGTGCTGACTCTTCTCTTGGTGTCTGTGGCATCTTTCCTCATCTCTGACAACTTGACAACTCCCCTGCCTTGCCAAAAAAAAAAAAGGGGGGGGGGGGGCAAACCCCTGCTGCCAGGTTTTTGGGTGCTTTTAGGGCTCTCGTTAATTGCTGTGAGCTCCCTGGCAGCTTGAGTACAAATCTTATCAGAGCTACAGTCTGGTAGACTTCCATGGCTCTCTTCAGAGGCAAACTTTGTAGTTCTGTGAGGTTTCCCCCACCCGCGGTTGTTTCTAATAGTTACCTTGGCATTTTCATAAATCTAGGCAGGATAAATACCTCAGATTCATTTTTGTTGCTTCGTAGCACTACTTGTGTTCAGGTCTGAGGTTCCCTCCTCATTATATCCTTGCATGTGGCTTCTGTTGTGAACCATGAAATCTGTTGTGCAGCGGGTCTCCTCCCCACCCATCTAGCCTGCCCATGGTTACAGGGTGAGCATGACCCCTCAGTCCCACCTGATGCCTCCGTGTCCCCTTGATCCTTGGTGGACTTCCTCGGAGTCTCTTCAGCTTTCCATTTGTGTCTTAAAAATGCAACACCCAAGAGCTTGGAGGGGGGAGCAAGGGGGAAAACTTATTTTCAAACTTTGTCAGTAGTTGTGTGCATGTACTTTTCACAAAAGCTCATGACTTTATTCTGAAGTCAAAGCTGAGCAGCCATTCTTTGTCCCATTTTGTAGGTAGCATCTGATTAGGTAATGGACTTGCACTGGGAATATCGTGTTTGTAAATTGCCTGTGAACAGAGTCCATCGGCAGAGACCTCAGTCAGTGACTTAGGCAAACAATAACAAAAAAAGCCTTTAAAAACACTCCCAAAGTAAATAAATAAGAGAAACCCCTTCTCCTCTGTGGTATTGCTGTATTTGAAGAGTAGCTGCAGTGAGGGACTCAGATCGTGTTACTCTGTGTGTGAGTATATGGATGAGATGCTTTGGGAGAAGAAAGGTAAGAGGCCAGTGAATTCACCGGAACTTAAGGTGGAAATATTGAATTTTGCCCACATGTGTGGCTGTCTACACTCCAGCATACACATGACAAATAGTAGGGTGCGCTTGGGGAGTTTGATGGCAGGCTTATTATCAGTAGCATACAGATGCATGCGAGCAACACGTCTCCTGCCTTCAAGAGCCCGAGTCAAAGACTACAGTTGTGGTGAAGGTAGAGGTACAAAATGAAGACACAGCTGTTCATGCTCTAAACTTTACTATTCATAGCAAAAGATTACTCTCCTGGGAGAAAGTTAGAAATAATTAGAAATTCATCTTCGGCTTTCAGTTAGGGGGACTGTGGCAGAGCATGGACCTTCAGCAGGAAAGGGTAGTGACCCGCTAGTAAATTAGCAGGAGTTGTCCCTTGCTGGAGAAAGGACAGCTCTTCGGGGAGGCTTCCTCTTCCTACCCTCCTTGTCCTGCAGAAATTCCCTCGAGAGGCCGGGGAAGGAAGTGGGGGGGGGGGGAAGAGAAGGAAGAGCTGGAAATGGCTCCCCATTGCTCTCATGCTGTTTTGCAGACTGACCACAGGGCGGCAATGTGAGACACTCTCCAAGGAAAATTGGCAGCCTGGGGAACCTAGGACAGACAGAGAAGGTGGCGGCATTCCCGTGCTGTTCTCGCTGCTGCTCAACTCTTGCGAGCCGGGACACCTGTCTTCAACAAAACAACTTTGTGACTGGAACTGAAGTGAATGGACAGTTTGAAAATACCTTATATTAATGAATGCTTTGCTAAAAATAAGGAAGCATATCAATATTTTATTAATGGCATAGTGTTCTCCTCCACTTCACGTGTAACAAAAGACAAACACATAGTATGTGTCATACCTTGTTTCAGCCAATACCTGGACTGGGGGACCCATCCATCTACCCATCTGCCCTTCTAATACTACAGTGAATCTGGGCTCTCGATTTGACCGGCATATGCACACAGCGTAACTTGTCTTCAGCATCTGTTTGTTGTCTTTGGAGTGAGTTGCCATGTTTCAAAAATTCCCTACCTGCTGTGGAGATTGTTAGCTATTTTAGAAAAGCCACAGTAATGGGCAGTAGTGTTACTTGACATCTTGACTATTACACTTAATTGCTGTGTAGGCAGCTGCAGCAATTGGGCTTTTGATATCTCAGTTGCTAGGAAGAAGTGGGGGGAGAATGAAGAGGGCATTAAGCACGCAGGTACTGGTTTTATATTCTTTCCTTTCTGGTGAACCTACTTGTTCTTGTAGTTGAATTATGTATCTTCCCTGCCCCTCTCTCCTACTAAGCAAGTTAAAATGACAGAAAAGTTTTCTTCTCTTTCCTTTGACTTTTTTAGTAGGCTGAAACAGGTTCTTCTTCACAGTATTATGCCTGGCAGGGAAGGACCTTTGTGTCAGGGATGGTGCTGGAAAGAAGACCAAGGAGTTGGAACTAAAAGATATTGGAAAACCACAAATTTAACATTGACTATCCTGTAGGAGTCAGTTTTTTCTTTTCTGCCTTAAACATTTCTATAAGAATAACTGAATTTTGAAGTGTGTGATGAAGACAGCATTGGAGAATGATACCCTCTTGGCTGACATTTGCCACTTTTCAATCTTAAAACTTGAGAGTTGTCCTCTTCTAAGCTTATGCCAAGTATGGGATATGTGCCTGGCTTGGGTATGGGGGGAGGTAGAAGATTATTCTCTTCTACAAAATAGTTTAAGCCTTTTTATAGCAGGTAGTTGTTAGCTAGGTGAATTTGGCAAAGTTGTCCAGCCTGAGTACTAAGCTGATGACAAGAATAAGGGACTTAAAAGCTGCTTGGTTTATACAGGCTTCTTTAGTGTATCAAGTGATGTGCTTAAGTGAGTGTATGTAATGGAATGCACTGGTTAACTCTGCCACTCTTGTTCCCTGAGCTGTAGAGCTGCAAGCCTGACTGCTGAGGCAGGACTATGAGGGCAGGCCCTTGTGTCTGTACTGGACTGGCAGACTTCAGTGGGGTTTAGCTAGCCATTTTTCAGTGGGCAAGAGTGGCAGCTTAACCTTTAAGATAAGACTTTTCCTCTTTCCCCTATTACCTAGTCAGCAATGTGCTTTTCTCTTGTGAGTGTATATCTCCTCATTTCTTCACTATGTGTATGTATACATGTGGATGCATCGTGTATTGAGCAGGGGGATGCTTGTAAACTTCAGCATGAGAGCAGATTGTCTTCTATCCTTTAACTTTTGAAAAAGAAGGGAGGAAGGAGAACCTGTTGTAGTGATTAAAATCCTGTCATAGCTCTCAATTTTTTGTAAAAAAAACACAAAAAAACCAAAAAAAAAAAACCCAAAGAAAACCAAAACCTCAAGCAACTCACTTTTAAAGATGTCCCTTATATCACTTAGTTAATTCCAATATAAATGTTTGTATATGTTTGCTTCTAATACATCGTACATACCATATTTTGTAGTGATGGAAGTTCTTGCTGCCTTTACATATTCTTTGAGGATTTGATTTCTCCAGTTCTCTTGTTCCAGAGCCATAATGCTGTCAGTTTCCATCAGAAAAATACTTTGGTGGTTGATTATTGATCTAGTAACTTACATTGCTTTTTATCAGACTCCAGCCAGAGCAGGCTGCTAATTCTTTTGATCTCTTCTGTTATAAGTCTCTGGCAATTTAAGAGTTGCTTATATGTAGGCAGTTTCTTGGTAGAGCTGCATATACCAGCCACTGTGCTGCTTATTCCAGGGCAGCAGGAATGACTGGGCACCAGTTCCCTTTAAACCCACCTGCCCAGTGAATCGTCAGGAATATCTCTGGTCTACATTGTGCGGAAGAGCCAATAAGAAGGTGAAAGGAGAAATAAAAGGGAGGACAAACACACAAAATACAACTAGTTAATCAGAAGTGGGACAGGAAAGATGGGAAGTAAAAATAGGGGAAGTAAGGGAGGATCTGTGCAAGTGAAGGATCTGTACTGTGGGAGCACTAGTGCAAATGTTGGCAGTGGCAATGAGATAGTAAAGACAAAGCATCACCCCTGGTGAGGAGAGGGGAGGGGAAAAAAGCAGATGGTGTAAAGGAAGGATTGTGAATACTAGAAATATGATTGTGAGGAACTACATAGAAACTATTGTTCTGCTCTTTCTCACATCTTTTTTTAATTCTGTTTTGTCCGCTTGTGGGCCAGTCTTTGTGCTTCACTTATGCAAACATCTATGGAATAGTAATCAAAAACAACGGTACATGCAGAGCGTGGATACAGGAGTGGGATGTGTTCAGTGGAGTTGATGTGTTTGTAACTATATTAGAAAATAAATCAATGTTTGGTAGCTTTTAATATAGGTTATTACAAAGCTATAGCTCTGTAGAATAGCACTAGTTGTTTTATAACCAAGATAACTTTAAGCCTTTGTTTGGTGTCTTAAAATCCCAAAGAAGGATCAGAAGTCTCACAAGACCACCCAGAAGATGAGGAAGCTTGGAGGGCCTCAAACTTAAATTGTAAGATGATGTATGCTCTTGAATCTTGTGTCTCACCTTTCAAGAAAACTTGTGATGCTTTATTTTGTGGGCAGCCATAAGTGTGACGGGAACTTGGGGCCGTCCTAAATAAGTTTAAAGAGTCTGATTTTATTTTTTTGTTCCCCCTAGAAATTCTAGGAAGAATTTCTTCATAGTATTTTGCCCAGATGCATGGTGACTGATACTTACACTACTCCTTTCTTGTTCCCTAAATAACTTCTGAAGTTATACTCTCCTTGCCAAAATCCTCTTCAGATTAAGTCGACCAGCACATTTTTCTAGGCTAGGAGTATGGCACTTACATCAATTACTGCTGAATGGTGATAACCAACAACTAGATCACATCTTTGTACCTTGCAGCTAAAGAAAATGGTCGTCTGCAGTAGTGGTAGAGATTTTACAGTACTTGCTGATGGTGTGCTTCTGATAGGGTGATAATGTTTGTTCTCTACATCCAGAAAACTTGATTATGTGATCCAAATCCTCTATAGAAATCAAATACTTGTGTGCTTATGCTTGTATTAAGTGTTCTCTTGCTGTTCATCCTAGTGACTAAGTAATTCATCAGACTAATTTAGGTAAATAGTACTTGTCAGTGGCAGTGAAAATGTTTGTGCTTCTGAATTTTAGGTTGCCACAAGGAGTTTGAGTCTTAGGGCTCCTTGTCCCCCTGCAACTTCCGACTTAGTGTGTCAAGGTGTCAGCTGACATACTTACCTGGGAGGGAAAATTCTGCCTGATGCTGCATGATGCCAAGATCTTCC
>VZTO01008147.1:0-32147 GCA_013400615.1 Syrrhaptes paradoxus | reverse complement strand
ATGAGGGGTCCCCCATGAGGATGGGGGTGGTTTGGGGGGGCCCTTCCGGGTTGTGGGTCTGTGGGGGGGGCACTAGTGGGGTGTGGGGCTGCATGGGGTGTCCCCCTTGGGGATGGGGGTGGTTTGGGGGGCTCCTGGCAGGGTGTGGGGCTGTGTGGGGGCCTTTTTGGAATGTGGGGTCATGAGAGGGGTCCCCTGTGGGGAAGGGGGCTCTCTGTGGGGTGGTACCTGAGGACCCCAGGAAGCGTGGGGCTGGGTGGGGGCCCAGTGGGGGCGGGCTGCAGGGGGCTGGGGGCTGCCATCGCCCCACGGAGGCCTGGGCGCTGCGTTCCAGAACAAGATCGTGGACCAGTGCGAGCGGCTGCAGCTGCAGAGCGCGGCCATCGCCCGGCACGTGGACGAAGTGCTGCCCGCCAAGGACCAGGCCGTGCTGGTGAGTCCCTGCCCCGGTCCCAGCGTGGCACAGACCCAGCCCCACGTCCTCCCGTGCTCCCCGTTCCCGGCTGAGCTGCCGGGGGGCTCGGTGGTGCACAGGGGTTGTCCCCCTCCTGCCCCCCAGCTTGTCCCAGTGCAGTGCCAGGGCGTGCCCGCGGTTCTTGCGTCATCTGCGTAAAACACATAAACAATAAATTCCTTGGGGTTAGTGTACGGCCATCACACCTCCCACCAGGACCAGTGCCTCACCTATTTTATTTTATTTTATTTTTATTTAAATTTTGATTTTAATTTTAATTTTATTTGTGCCTCACTCCACTGAGGACAAGAGGCAGCTCTCGTGGTGGGTCCCTTTCTCACTAATCACGAATCCGGAAGGTCTGTGGAGTGATGGGACCTGGTCCCTCGCGGGTTGTCACCACGGTGAGCCCAGGAGGCGGGTTGGGGACTGGTCGTCCTGTTCACCTCTGTGTGCATCACGATGATTATCATGGCTTGGGCTCAATTAATTAATCTCAACAGCTGAGCCCACAGGAAGCTGGCAGGTAGTCTCGCTGGGGTTGAGGCGAGGCTGCTGTTCCTCCTGTCTCCTTGCTCTGGCAGAATGCGGCCAACGCGGCGCGGGAGCTGGTGATCCAGCGGCTGATGTTGGTGGGGAACGCGTGTGAGAACGAAGAGCAGCGGCTGCTGGAGAAGGTGCACGCGGAGGAGGAGCGGGCGCACCAGAGCATCCTGACGCAGCGCGTGCACTGGACGGAGGCTCTGCAGAAGCTGGCCGCCCTCCGCACCTACCTGGTGGACGTCATCACCAATGTGGACGACCAGGGCTTGGTGGTGAGTGCTGCTCCTGGTGCCCAGGGGTGGGTTGGTTAGCCCAGAAGCCACCTAGACTTTTTATCACTGATATTTTGGGACTTAAATACGGTGTTTGGTAGCTTGCTGCACTGACAGCAAGGAGGCAGAGTTGGGAAGGACCCACGTGTGCAGGTCTGGCTCAAGGAACCTCCTTCACCTGGTCCTGACAAGCCCCTGTGGGTTCTTGGTGGTTCCCAGAGCATCTGCTCTGCCCAGTTCTGCTGTTTCTCGCAGTGAAGTTCAGAACTACCCGGGCTCGGGTCAACCCGATCATAGAATCACAGAATCACAGAATAGTTTGGGTTGGAGAGGACCATGGAGGTCATGCAGTCCAACCCCCTGCAGTGAGCAGGGACATCTTCCACGAGATCAGGTTGCCCAGAGCCCCATCCAGCCTGTCCTTGAATATCTTGGCTTGAAGCTGCCGGCTCAGGACAGCTGTGCGTTGAGAGCTGCTCTTACGGTGGTTAATTGGGCCACCAGTTTGTGCTGTCTGGTTTTAATCAAAACGTGACCCTTGAGGAGCCCCTGCAGCTCTTCTGGAAAGCCTGCCCCCTTGTCTGGCACCCCTCTGTTTGGGGTATTTACCACACAAAGCAGCCCCTGCTTCCCGTTGCTCAGCTCCTTCTCTGGCTGTTCTATTCTCTCGGTTTACCCGAGCGGTCCCTCGCATTTTGGAAGCAAGCAGGTTGGCGTTGCACCGCCTCACTCTTCCGTGTCACTTTGTGAAGAGTGGGGCAGCAGCTTAAAAAACAGAACCGATCCCACCACGGAAGGTTGAGGCTGTCCCTTTGGTGGGATGTGAGCATCTCTCCTGCCCCAGTGCCTGAGCTGGCTGGGCTGCGGCCTCGCCAGAGCCAGCAGAGGTTGGAAAGGTTGGATTCCTCCTTTTGTCGTGTAGTGGGGGGGGAAATAGGGATCACGCATTCTCCACCTTGGATCATGGGTGTTGGCGTTGGTGTCTATCAGGAATCGATACGTCCTGTGGCACAGGGAGGTGGGAGGCATGCAGAGCACCTGCGGCTCGTGTCTGAGCCCTGCTCAGATATTTTTCTACCAGTTTGGTAACTGGGCTGTACCCTGAGAACACACCAGTGCCGGCGGTACAGAAACACATGGGGCTGGTCACAAGGTGATCTGACTCTTGGGTTAGGGCTCGGCAGCTTCACCCCATATCGAAGGCTCGGGCGCTTGTGTGCTGCGAGCACAGGATGCTCTTGCAGCAGGGTGAGGGATCGGGGGGGCTCAGGGCTGGGGCTCCACGCTCTGGGCAGGGTGCAGCGGTGGGAGCTCCCAGGCACGGACAGCCTGGTGTCTGCCGGAGGGTCTGGAGGCAGAGCTGGTTCTTTGTGGGTCTGGAGACCCTCCTCCAGCCTCAGCTCCCCACGTGTTTCCCTCGCACCAGAGGGTCTGGCTGTGCTTGCGGTCTCCTGGAGCAGTGGCACGCTGTCCGGGTGCTCCTGAGCCACTGTCACCAGCCACCCGCTCCCCCTGGCACAGCGGACGTTACCCCTGGCTGGGTGCAGAAGATGTATCGCCTGCAGCTGGTCCCACTCGTTTTCTGGATCAGGGAGTGGAAAGGGCTGATGCTGGGTGCTGCCCTGGGTCCTCAAGGCCAGCGTGGGGTGGGGGTGGCCTCTCTGGGTCGGGCTCCCTGGGTTCTGGANCCCCTGGCACAGCGGATGCTACCCCTGGCTGGGTGCAGAAGATGTATCGCCCGCAGCTGGTCCCACTCGTTTTCTGGATCAGGGAGTGGAAAGGGCTGATGCTGGGCGCTGCCCCGGGTCCCCAAGGCCAGCGGGGGGTGGGGGTGGCCTCTGTGGGTCGGGAGGGAGAGCAGGGCTCCCTGGGTTCTGGGTTCACTGTGCCCCAGCCTGTGTTTGGGATTTTGGCCGTGGGGATTTCAGCTCTGGTGACTCTTTCTCTCCTTGTCCCCAGGGTGCAGAACAAGAGATCTTCGAGAGGTCAGTACCTGGCCACTCCTGGGCCTTTCCCTGCCCCTGCTCCTGCCTGGCTGCCCCCTCTCTGTGCTCCCGCTGTCACAGCATGCCATTGCTCCGATGACACCCCATTGCTCTGGTGACACCCCTGCTGCCAGTGGCCATTGCTCTGGTGACACCCCATTGCTCTGGTGACACCACTGCTGCCAGCAGCCATTGCTCTGGTGACACCCCATTGCTCTGGTGACACCCCTGCTGCCAGCAGCCATTGCTCTGGTGACATCCCATTGCTCTGGTGACACCCCATTGCTCTGGTGACACTACTGCTGCCAGCAGCCATTGCTCCGGTGACACCTCATTGCTCTGGTGACGTCCCCGCTGCCAGCAGCCATTGCTCTGGTGACACCCCATTGCTGAAGTGACACCCCATTGCTCCGGTGACACCCGTGCTGCCAGCAGCCATTGCTCCGGTGACACGGCATTGCTGCGGTGACACCCCTGCTTTCCTCCCTTGCGCTGCTTCTGCCGAGGACAAGGACAGAGCATGAAGATGCCTCGTGGGCTCTCATCTCTGTTTCCCACGCCGCAGCCCAGGATGGAGCACTCTGGCACCTCCAAATGCTCCGGGTGCTGTGTCTCCCCGGGGACATTGCCAGACACGCTGTCCCTGGCTCACCGGACACCCTCTCCAGCTCCTTGGAAAGCTCCCCAGGGCTCCCTGGACATGTCACGAGCCTGTCCCGGGGCTGCTGGCCGGGGGAGGATTGCCCACCCCCAAGCCGGCTGCTCCATGCCGGGGGGCTGTGGGCGCAGCATCACCCCGTGGGGCAGCACGCTCCCTCCTCCCCAACAGAGAGGTTGCACAGGGGGAGAATCAGAATCCCAGGATGGTTTGGGTGGGAAGGGACCTTAAAGCCCATCCAGTTCCCCCCCTGCCATGGGCAGGGACACCTCCCACTAGCCCAAGCGCAGGCGTCGCTGTTTCCGACAGCGTCCTCAGTGACGGTGGGCTGCCCTTCCTAGAGGAGGAAGCTTGGCGGCTGCATTTTTACGGGTGTTTATTTCCTTCTGTGGCTGCTAGCAGGGTGCTGGCCAGCCCTGGCTGGGCTCTGCTGCCCAGAGGACTTCCAGGAGTGTTCTTGTGCCGCAGCATGTCACCAGCACCCAGCGCCGCAGCCTGTGCTCACAACAGGAGTTCGGGTGTGAGCTGCAGCACGGGAACCCCGCACACCCTGGGTCTCCTCGTGTGACCTGTGACACCCGGGGTCCCGGTGTGCTCTGAGCTGCATCCCCCCGCTCTGACAGTCGGTGAAGGACAGGGATTATCGCCGCAGCCTGTTTGTTGTGCTCCTTTTGAGCTGTGACGGCCGCTCCCAGACATGTTTGTGTCTGCGGAGAGGGGAGGCTGGTGGCTCAAGCTGCTGGGACTGGATTTTCAAACACCGAAGCCCTTTCAGAAGGGACTGAAATCAAAGCCGAGCAAAGCAGCACTGGGGAGCAGAGCTTGTCTGCAACCCCCGCTATCGTGTCTCTGCAGCCCAGGCTCCTCTTGCCACTGCTCCAGCTCCTGTTCTGCCGTGCCTCCCAGCACCAGCCAATAAATCATTGCATTTCGAAATGACTCTTGTTTGCCTTGCTAGGACAGAGGTGGCGGAAGGAATCTTGGAGCCACAGGAGTCCCTGAAGTTAAACTTTAACCAGGCGTGTGTCCAGAGTCCGCTGCTGCACCGGCTGTGGGCATCGGCCGTTCTCTGCTGCCTCGCAGGTCAGTGTCCCCCCAGGGCTCCTGGGGGTTCCTGCACACTTGGTCACCTTGTGCCCAAAGAACCGTCCCGGGGCTGTGTCAGTCCATCCCGGGGCTGTGTCAGTCCATCCCGGGGCTGTGTCCAAACATCCCGGGGCTGCATCCTGCCCCAGACCCAGCATGTCCTGCCCCTCAGCTGTCCCAAGCAGGAGGGCAGCCGCAGCCAGGGGAGGTTTGGGAGCAGGGACAGGGCTCAGAGCAGCTGGTTGTGGCCAAGAGGAGCACTGGAGTTGGAAAAGGCTGCGACTTTGGTCAGCTCTGCCGATTAACCTCGCTTGGGTTTTTGCTGTTTCCTGGGTCACTTGGTGACAGCAGTGACACTGATGCTGCTGTAGGAACCTCTGTCACAGAACTTTAGCGCTGGGCTGCTGGTGGTGTTCAGAGGGCGTCTGTGAGATGCTGTGACATGCTGGAAGGGGTGAATGCAGTCACTTTCTGATCGGAAGCCCAGATTGTGGCTGTGCACGAGCGGGTGGTTTGTGCTCTGGCTCCGCTCCTGCTGTACCGCTGCGGTGGCATCGCGGCGTTTGTCAGGCTGTGACATGCTCCGGGATGGTCTCACCAGGCTGGCGTCACCTCTGTTGAGCAGGTTGAGACGGTTTTCTTCTGGCTGCGATCTGCTTGAATTGCTGGTTGGGAAATGTTTGCTGTTACTCTTGCTTTCAGGCCACTGTTGGAGTGTTTCAAATGTATTTTTGTTCCTTAAAGGTGGCAACATCCTTCACAATTTGCAAACGTTTGTCCCGTGTGTCACCTTATGAACCATCCCCGGGGTGATCTTCCCGAACCTTTTGCATTAACTGTTGATTTTTGCTCATTTTGCTGTTGATGCTGATGAGCAATTCCCAGTTTTTCTGTTTCCAGCCCCTTCTCGAAGGTGTGCACCCCTGGCTTTTATTGCTCTTGTATTTTCAATTATTAGCTGGCACACCACACAACACCAACATTTCTCTCTCCTCCTGCAAGCCCTGGTGTTGCTCTCCTTTTGTGATTCATGCATTTCCCTTGGTTTTGAGGCTTTGAGCGCTGGCAGTTGTGCAAACTGCTGTGGCTGTGCACGGGCAGAGTTGAGCAGATGCTCAGCAGACGCTCAGAGCTCTACCAAGTCACGCAGGAAACCTTTCCCTGATTCTCTTTGTTGCGACCTGGAGTTTTTATGGATTTTTTTCTTATGGATTCCTTTCCCAACAGCATCCTTGCCAAATGGAATGGCTCGAAGGCATTCCATCCTAGTAGCGGGGCTGCTGCTGTTATTACACAGAAGTTTCATTCTGTTTGGTTTTAATTTTGGGTTTATTTTTTGTGTGGTTACATGTAACGTGTCCTGGTTGCCTGGTGAGGATCCCTGCCATATCCGTGCTTATCTCACCAGTCCATAGTCCACCCAGGACCTGCCCCAGGGATTTAATATTAACTGCGGTGGTCCTGGCTTTCGCTGAGCCACAGTAACATCATGTTTCACTTGGTGGTCCCTCCTCCCAAAGGCAGTTGAGCAGGCAGCAGTTTTCTTTATTTGCTTGAAGACAGTAATTTCCAAGCCTTGATGGTTTGCCCCCATTGCCTCTCAAACCCTTGGAAACCAGCAGGCGAGAGAGCCTCCATCTCTCCCCCAGAAATAAACCCGATTCCTTTGATGTCTTCACTTGGCATCTGGCTTCTGACGCTGGGGATTGGCAGCTTCTTCCTTAAACCAAGAGATGGTGTAAATCCCCTGGCAGCGTTCTGGGAGGATCTGGGTTCACGGCCGCCCATGTCGGTCCTGCTGGGGGGACAGGTCAGTGCGGGGGCTGGCGGATGGAGGGGTGACCCCCCAGCCTGCCGCCATCCCAGCCGGCTGAGATGCTGGGTGCTCCATGGTGACCTTCTGCCCCAGGGGCCAGGCTGGGTCTGGATTCCACCTAAATCCAGCTACAAGGATTTTAATTTCAAATGTGGGAGTGTGGAAATGGGAATTTGGATTTTTTTAAAGTAGTAAAATTTGCTACAGCTAACGTGTGCGTACATAACGGAGCTGTTCACTGTGTTATCTTCCATGCTCAGCATCCCTCAGCTCTCCAGGGTGGTGGGGCCACTGTGATGGGTACTGTACCCAGAGAAAATCAATTTTTGGAGTGAGATATTCTCAGTGGGATTGTTGATCAGAATATATGGGAATATCCAGAGGGCAGATTAAATCACGACACTTGTCCGTGTGGGAAAATTTGCTGATCTGAATTACTCTGCAGTTACTCTGCAGTTACTCTGCTGTTACTCCGCCAGCACTTCCCCTCCCTCAGATGCTCTCCTGGCATCGGGATTCCACAGCGAAGCTGCGTGGGTGTCACTGGCGTGACATTTCCTCGTGCAGATGATCCCTGCACATGAACAGCAGAACGGAGCCCCGTACCCAGGTTAGCTGGGTGTTGCACACGATGAGGTTTAGTGCCCTTCTTCTGTCGGAAGAAGATAAAGTCTCATTCTGCTCCATTTTCTATGAATTCAGAGCAGCCTTTGGCTTCCTGGAAAGCCAACCTACAAGCAGGCAGCCTGGGCAGATGCAGCTGCGGAGGGCACGGCGGGCAGGCACGCTGCAAAGCGCTCGGCTGCTGCTCCGTGAGATAAATCATCACCTGCATGAGGCTGGCTGCTTCAGCTGGCGGGGGATGCTGGCTTCAGCTCTTCTTTCTGCTCCCTGTTCCCTGCAATCCTGTGTGTGGCCCTTTCCTGTTGTGCAAACTGGTAATTCCTCCTCGGTTTGTCTCCTGCACCGGGGAGCAGCTGCCCTCCTGGGAAACCTCTCGGCCAGCGCCGCTGCTGTTTGGTGCTCGGAGGGATGCTGACCTGGGTCTGAGGGGGTACTGGAGCCGGCCAGGCTCTGAACGATCCTGTTCAGGCAGCTGGTTTGATTCTTTAAGGGCCTCATCCTGCTGGACGCTGGATGCTGGTGGTTGGGAAATGGCCGGAGCAGGAGCGGTACGGTAGTGGCAGGGCTGGGACAGCCAATGACTCAGCCGCTCCCGCTGTGTTTCCGTGTTGGTTTGAGCCCCAAAATGAATGAAGCGAAGGTGGGGGGAGGCAGGGCGAGGAGGGGCACCCACAGGCAGGAATTCCTCCACCTCGGGTGAGTCAGCCGGGCACCAGCCTGGTCTCTCTGCTCAGCAAATTTGCAGAGCAGGGGAAACCTTGTGTTCAGCCCTCGCACCCCATCTGCAGACCCACTGAGGGTCTCAGGGGGAGCGTGCAGTGGGGAGCAGAGCCCCAGGGGTGCAGATGTCCTCTGGCCAGCCCCAGCTCTCGCCCCGGGCTGCAGCTCGCTGCGTTGTGCCATGGCACGAGGGCGGCTGTGCAGCCCCTTTGTTCACAGCAAACCCAAACCCAGTCTGGCCATGCTCATCTCTAACACCTGGTGCCACCTCCCTCCACTGCTCCCAAGGCTCGCGGGTTAATGACTTGGGCTTTATAGGAGGAAGGAATTTTCCCTGCCCAGCCCTCTCCAGTTCCTCCTGGTTCAGGTTTTACCGGCTTTGCAGGTTTTCTGCCAACAGCCCGTGTCCTTGTGCAGGCTGAGGGGGGAGGAGAAGTCGGGTCCTGCTCACCTGCAGTGGGGGTGGGAAGGGATGGGGCTGAGATTTTGGGTCTCGACCAAAAGTGGGATGAACTGAACCAGCTGAGTTCTGTTCACTGGTGATTTGGACCAGGGCATGTGGCAGCAGCATCTTCTCTGACTGCAGGACAGGCTGAGAGAGTTGGGGGTGTGCAGCCTGGAGAAGAGAAGGCTCCGGGGAGACCTTCCAGCAGCTTCCAGTGCTGAAAGGGGGCTACAAGAGAGATGGGGGGGCTCTGGATCAGGGGGTGCAGGGACAGGATGAGGGGGAACGGGTTTAAGCTGCAAGAGGGGAGATGGAGATGAGATGTGAGGAAGAAATGTTTTCCTGTGCGGGGGGTGAGGCAGTGGCCCAGGGTGCCCAGAGAAGCTGTGGATGCCCCATCCCTGGAGGGGTTCAAGGCCAGGCTGGATGAGGCTTTGGGCAACCTGGGCTAGTGGGAGGTGTCCCTGCCCATGGCAGGGGGTGGCACTGGATGGGCTTTAAGGTCCCTTCCCACCCAAACCATCCTGGGATTCTAGGATTCTGTGACTTCTAGGTCAAGGCCAGAGAGGTGTGTGGGGAAGTCTGGGCTTTGGTGGTTCCCTGTGAATCCCTGGCCTGGGAGGGGAGGCTGTGGGGACCCAGCCTGAGCCCCTCGCCCTGTGTCACCTAGGGGGGCAGACGGGTCCACAGGAGCTATGTATGAGGAGAGGGTGGTTGTGTTTCTCATGGCTGTGACTTCTTCATGTGGTTCACGTGGTGGCCACCGAGCTGGCGTTCACCGTGTGGCTTCTCTTGCAGGCTCCCAGGAGATTCACATCGATGAGAAAACCATCAGCCCCCACCTCAGCCTGTCGGAAGACAAGAAAACCCTGACCTTCAGCCCCAAGAAAGCAAAGGTGGACTTGGATGGCCCCGAGCGGTTTGACCACTGGCCCAACGCTTTGGCTACGGTGGCTTTCCACTCCGGGGTCTGCGCGTGGAGGATCCGCGTGGAGAAGAGCTGCGCCTACAAGCTGGGGGTTTGCTACAGCTCCCTGCCGCGGAAAGGCTCCGGCAACGAAGCCCGCCTGGGCTTCAACACCGCCTCCTGGGTCTTCTCGCGCTACGACAAGGAGTTCCGGTTCCTGCACGATGGGCAGCCGCGGGCCGTGGAGCTCCTCAAGGCTCCGGCCGAGCTGGGGGTGCTGGTGGACTTTGCGGGAGGGGAGGTGCTGTTCTATGACCCCGATTCCTGCGCCATCCTCTTCTCCCACCGGGAGGCTTTCATGGAGCCCCTCTATCCCGTCTTTGCCGTGGCACACCAGAGCATCTCGCTCGTCCAGTGAGCGGGGGGTGAGCATACAGCTGGATCTATGGTGATGGGATATACGCTATACAGTGGGGGAAGGGGGCCCAGGCAGGGCTCCCGCCTCGTGTACAGCGGCGTTCGGACAACACCTGCCTTCACACTACCTCTGTTCTTCACGTGTTTCACCGCGGCTCTCCTCCCGGAGGGCACCCCCCTGGCATCAGCCCTGCCGGGGCGAGGGCTCGGGGTAACGCCTGGCTCAGCCAGCCGCCTTCGGGGGGATCCTGTAATTCTCTCCGGTCAAGGGCAGCTTCCGAGCGTGGTGGTGGGCTTTAGAAAATGGGAAATATTAAGATATGTTTGGAGAAATGGTGGGGACGAGGCCCTTGGAAAGGAACATCATTAGGACACGGCTGAAGACATATTTTTGGGGGGAGGTGCCCCATGGGGGGCTGTCACTTGTGAGGGACCCACGCCAGGGCAGGGGCACCCCGGAGGGGCTGTGGCCTGTGGAGGAGCCCGTGCCAGAGCAGAGGAGTGAGAAGCAAAGAGCCGCAGAAAGCTGAGCTGAGCTGCTCCTCGGCTCGACAAAGCCCCGGGGAGCTGAAGCTGGGCAGGGAGGACGGAGAGGGGCTGGGATGAAGTTGAGCCAGGGAAAAGGGCAGGAAAGACGGTTCCTGAACTGTTTAAAATGTCTCTATTTCTGGATACCCAAATCAGTAATGCCCAGTTTCTGTTAATTAGCAATACATTAAATTAAGTGAAATTCCCCAGTTCCAGACTGTTTTGCAGGAGGGCTGCAACTGCCTCCCGGCCACCGCTGCTGGGAAGGGGGGGATGCTGTCTGTCCCTCCCTGCAGAATGAGCCCTTGGGAGCACAGCTTGACCCTGTCCCCAGCTCTTTTGGGGGAAGATGCCACCGTTGCCCTCTTCCATAGTGTTTTTAGAGCAATGGAGTAAATCAGCAGCAAGGCTGAGTGTGTCAAATACATTTTATTGTACAAACACCCCTCCCGCTCTGCAGGCAGCCGTTCCAGAAGCTCTCGCTGCTTTTCCCTGCCCAACCAGCAGCAAGAAATCCCCCGCCAGGACCAGTTCACTGCTCAGCAGCAGCATTAGTCCTCCCCGAAACGCAGCTATCCCTTCTCAATAAGAGCCAGGAGGTGGCTGAGTGTGGGCAGGACATGCTCGGGGGGCACCTCCGGCTCCTCGCCGTGCCCGGCAGCCCGCAGCAGAAAGCTGTGCATGCCCACGGCTCGCGCTGCCCTGTAATCCCGCGTGTAGTCGTCCCCGATGTGAGCCGCCTGCTCTGGCGAGACCCCGACACGGTGCAGGGCTTTCTCAAAGATCCTCCTGTCCGGCTTGGCGAAACCCGCCTCCTCGGAGGTGAGGACGAATTCGAAGTGGTGCCGCAGGTTGCACTGTTCGAGGATGTTTTCCAGGCGGTTATCGAAGTTGGAGACGACCCCCATGCGGAAGCCGCGCTGGCAGCACTGGCGCAGGGTCTCGCCGGCTCCCGGCAGCACCTCCCAGTTCTGGGCACTGCAGAAGTCCCGGTAGAGGTTTTCCGCCATCAGCGTTAGGACTCCATCCTCACGCACGCCCGAGAGGCGGAAGGTCTGCTTCACGACGTTGAGCCACCACTGCCGGGAGCTCAGCCCCTGGCCCTGGCCGTAGTTGGGGAGCTGCCGGCTCTGGGCTCCGTACACCTCCCGGAACGACCGACTGAGAGCCTCCGGCTGCACCCGCACCCCGTGAGCTCGCGCCTCGGCCGCGTAACTCTCCCCCACGGGCCGCCGCAGCCGCAGCAGCGTGTCCTTCACGTCCCACGTCAGCAAGCGCAGCCTGAGCATGGCCTCGGACAGTGTGGGACTGAGGGAAACCTGGAACAGACTGGTGAGAGCCTGGAGCTCTGCTGAGAGCCGGTGCTGAGCGTGGCTCTAGCCGAGGGGTGTGGGCGCTGCCCCTGTCAGTCCGTCACACCCACGGGTGGCGGTGTCTCTGGTGGGGGGCTCAGGCCCCCTCTGGGCTGGGGAAGGCCCGGCTCTAACCTCGCTGGGCTGTGTCCCAGGGGCTGGGACAGCTGCAGGGACAGCGTGGCCCCTGCAGTCCCCTGGGTGCTGCAGCGTGGGGGGCAGCGGGGCCACGGGGGGTGGGGGCACGGGGGGCTGCGTGTATGGGGTGCACCCGTGGCACGAGGGGAGGGACCGGGGTGCTGGGGTGGGTGCGCGGGGTCTCGCGGGTCCCGGAGGTGCGGGGCTGGCCCAGGGCTCCCCGGGCGGGTCCCGGGGGGTGCAGGGGGTCCGCGCGGCTCCGGGCCCCACGGGCGCCCCACGTCCCGCACCCACCTGCGCCGCGGCCCGGACCTGACCCCCGGAAGCCCCGCCCTCCCGAGCGGAAGTCCCGCCCCCCGCGCGCAGTCCCCTCAGGCCTTTCCCGCCGCCGCCTCCGCCCTCAGCCAGCGCAGCAGCTGCGGCGCGAAGTAGGTGATGATGGCGTCGGCCCCTGCGGAGAGACGAGACGCTGCAGCCGCCCCGGGGGGACACACGGGGACGGGGTCGGGGCGCGGGGACAGGCCATGGGGTTGCCCGCCTCACCTGCGCGCCTGAAGGCCGTCACCGCCTCCCTGACGGCAGCCTCCAGGCTGAAGGCGCCGGCCTGCGCCCCGTGCCACAGCATGGCGAACTCCCCCGAGACGTGGTACACGGCCAGCGGGTGCGTGGGGTGCTGCGGGGAGCGGGAGGGGGGTCAGCTGGCGGGGGACATCCCTCCCCGGGTCCAGCGTCCCCTCCCCGAGCACCCCAGGAGCACTCCCGTGCCCCCCTGACACCACCAGTTGCATCCCCTCTGGTTTGGATATTCCAGCTAACCCCCCTGCCCAAACACCTGCCCCTCCATCTCCCCCAGTGCCCTCGCTGGCACAGCTTACTCGAGCCTTGACATCCCTCACGAGGTCCAGGTAGGGCATCCCCGGCTTCACCATCAGCATGTCCGCTCCCTCACGCACGTCCCGGTCCTGTGAGGGGAACATGTGTGACCCCGGCAGCTCAGGGTAGAACATTTTCCAGCAAATCCATGGCTGGTTTTCCCCAGAAGCTTCGGAGGAGGGTTTCTCAGGATTACAGAAGGGTTTGGTGAGCCCCAAATGGCCACAGGACCCCATGGCTATGAGGGGGGACAGCCGATGCTCCCCTCACCAGCTGTACAGCACGTGGGGAGAGCCAGCAGCTGCATGTCCCTGGACCTGACACTGTGAGCCACAGCACGGCTGCCAGCACACGGTCCTCGGGCCCATGCTGGGACCAGCTCTCCGGCAGGCTGATGGGCATCAAATTTCTCTCACTTGAGAGGGAAGAGCCTCTGCCATTTTGGGTGGTGTACCTCCTACCACCTTCTGCCTCCAGAGCCCTGGGCTTGCTCCCCAAACCCACGGCCCTTGGTTCTGCCCCAGGCAGCCAGACCCCCACTCACTCACCACAGCACGCATCGCCAGGCCCCTGGCACCCGGCGGCAGCTGGTAGCATCGCCTGTCTCCAAAGGCGGGTTTGGATTGCGCAGCGTCCCTGGTGACAGGCAAGGCAGAGAGCTGGGCATGAGGACCAGCATGGCTTGCCATGCTTCTTGCCCCACCACAAAGCTTCCAAACCGTGAAGACAGACTAAGACAAGTGCCTGAGGCATTGGGGACCAGGAAAAAGGGGGGCTCTCCCAACCCGCCTCAGTGCCCCAGGATCACTCTTTGGGGCAGTATCAGCNGCCTCAGTGCCCCAGGATCACTCTGGGAGGTCTGAGGCTTGTCCCTAAAGCCACCCTTTGGGGCAGTATCAGGTCCTGCAGCTCCCCTCCTCACTGCTCCTGGCAGCTGCAGGCAGCTCCCTCCCTGCCTGCTGAGCCCTGTTCCCAAATACCTCTCCAGGGACACATCCTGGCCAGCCCAGCCCTGGCTGGGGACAATCCCCGGCTAGGGGACAGACCCACCTGAAGGGACCATAGAAACACGAAGCAAACTTGGCGCTGTAGCTCATCACCGAGACCTGCAGAGAGAGGAGCCGTGAGGGCCAGAAGCTCAGACTGCATCATCCCAGCACTGGGGCAGCAGATTCCCTCCCACGGCTGTTTTCACTCTGCCTCACATCCTCCTGCCCCTGCCAGAGGCCTGCACCTCGCCACCTCTGTGTCCACCCTCCTGTTTGCACTGGGGCAGGGAAATGCTTGTTGTATATCCTGGCCAAGGTGGGATTTTGCTTCTCCTGCCACTTGCCCAGGTCCCGTTGTGTCACAGCCTCCCTGCGGACACGGCTCCTGCCTTTGGCACCCGCAGATCCCGAGCTCACCTTGTTGCCCAAGTCGTTGGAGATCAGCGCGTTCTTCATG
Source organism: Syrrhaptes paradoxus (assembly GCA_013400615.1). NCBI lineage: Eukaryota > Metazoa > Chordata > Aves > Pterocliformes > Pteroclidae > Syrrhaptes > Syrrhaptes paradoxus. The sequence goes on along the minus strand of VZTO01008147.1, from coordinate 17,883 downwards.
GCCGCGACGCGCCCATCCATCATGTCTGAGGGGGCAACGATGTGGCAGCCTGCAGGGAAAGACCAGAGACGCTGGGAAGCACCTGGGGCAGTGACTCTGCCTGCAGCCCAAGGGGACCCCAGGCCAGAGGGACCCCGGGCACCCGCAGCTCTGCCGGGGCCAGCGCATGGAGGGCACGGGGAGCCTCCCCCGGCTTGGAGCTAGAGCACTGCCCGTTGGAGCCAGGCCTGTGTGCTTTTGCGGCTGCTGAAAGCACGAGGAAGCGAGTCTGTGAGAGTCAAACACAGTGCTGCTGCCAGATGACTCCCCACCTGCTTTGGCGTAGGCCAGTGCCACTTCTGCCAGCCTCTGGCAGCTGAGCTCGTTCTGGATGGTGCCATCTTCGCGCAGGATGCCTAGGAGACAAACCCAGGGTCAGGCGAGGGGCCGGCCGGCTGCCTCAACCTCTGCGGTGGCTCTTGCTACACAGATGCTCAGAGCAACAGAGGGGAACACGTCAACAGAGTGGGATAAGGACCAGGAGACCAACGACGCAGCCCTCCAGAGACTGGACACAACATGTGGGTGCTCCAGGGAAGGGAAGAGAGAGATGGGGGACACAGAGAGGTGCTCGGACAGGTTTGGATGGCCGGGGAGTGGGTGCCTTAACCACTTGTGCTTCCCACCCTGCTGTCAAAACCAGGTCTCCCAGGCTGAGCTGCACCAGTGCCGGGGAGCCAAGCTTTGGGGCAGGAACTGGCCAGGCCCCACCAGCACCCAGCGCTCCTCAGCTGAACAAACCCCCAAGACCCCCAGTGCCAGGAAAATGCCCAGAGAGCAGCCCAGGCTCCCAGGCCGTGTGCTCACCGCAGTGCCCGTGGGAGGTGTAAGGACACAAGCAGACATCGCAGGCGATGAGCAGCTCTGGGAAGGTGGAGCGGATCTTCTTGATCGCCTGGATGGCCGGTGTGTCCTCCGCATCAGCAGCGGAGCCTCTCTCGTCCTGTAAGAAGAGAAATGCCTCAGCACGCAGAGGTGAGAGCTTCCCACCAGCTCCGCAGCAGCAGCAGTTCTGCCCAGGAAACGTTTTCTGAACCGTGGGATCCCATAACATAGGGCAGTGTGACCACCAGTGATGGAAAAGGGCAATGGAGCAGTGCCTCCGAGCAGTGAGTGCAGGTCTCAGGGCCACCTGCAAGAGCTCCGGGAGCTCTTTGGGTGTCACTACAGCCTCCGATCACCATTCTGCTCTGCTGAGTGGGGTGCAAGCACGCCCAGAGACCCTCAACTGCTCCTGTTTGATCAGGAGACCCCCCCCGGGCCCACACGGCTTTCCCACACCCCTGTGGCTACCCCAAGCCCCCTGCCACCCCCATGCACGCTGACCTTGTGGACCTTGCTGGGCACCCCGAAGATGAGCACACACTTCAGACCATCCCCAACAAGGGGACGCAGCATCCCCTCCAGCTTGTTGACTCCGTACCTGAGAAGAACAAAGTGAAGGGGGCTGCAGGGCACCCAGACCTGCTCCGTGGGGCGAGCTGGTCTGTGACTGGGATGCTGGTCTGTGACCCAGTATCCACAAGCATCCACATCAAGCAGCAGCTGGAGGAGGTGTTGCCTGAATGCTGGGAGGAACAATTCGGGACCTTCAAGGGGCTACAGGAGCATTATCTGCCTGGCATGGACACTCTCCACTCTGCAAGGACGAGCATGTCCTGCCCTTGGACCCCTTATCTCGGCTTCCCAGTTGCGGATCCAGCCCACCTCCCCCCAGGACTGTCCCTCTGGGGCCTCTCTGCCCCCAGCCCTGCTAACGCGGCTCAGATGAAGACAGGAGCTCCAGTCCAGTGAGATTTAGTGCAGGACCAGAGCCCGTGTCCTTCACAGGTCTTCGAGCTGCGGCTGGAAGCCCCCTTTGCTTCCAGCTCCCCTGTGTGCCCAGCGCACACAACACACGAGTGCTCTGGGGCATCGTGAGACCCTGGCACTGGCCCTGCCACTACTGGTACTTTCCCAGCATCCCCAGTATGATTCCCTGGGTGCATGCTCCTGCCCTGCCTGATGCTGGGGGATCCCCAGGGCAGAGACCACAGAGGGCTGAAAGCATCGCCCCGGCTCCTGCTCACCTCGGGCTGTACATCAGAGGCACTAGTTCTTACCTGGCCTGTCCAGGGAGGCTGGGGATCGGCTCCACTGCATCGGGGCTGTCACTGCAGGAGGTGGATGGGACAGAGACGTGAGAAGGAAGCCCCCACCCCAGTCTTGTCCACAGGGAATCTTCTGGGGAGGCTGAACCTGTGTAAGAGCTCACAGGGAGCGCCTAAGCCAGCCAACCTGAGCTTGGTCCATCCCTAACCAAAGAGTTGGGCTCACTCACGTGACAAAAATGGGGTAGATGAGGTTGGAGGCATCGAAGGCGGTTGCCGTACACTGCCAGGAGCGTAGCACAGGGTGGAAGTAGCCGCTGTGAAGAACTGAGTCTGCCTGCATCTTGGGCTGTCACTCGGAGGCTCTGGAAGGAGGCTCTGAAACACCAACAGGAACCAGCGGCTGGTTAGTGACAGTGTCCTGGTGAGCTGCTGCTATCCGCACCTCTGAGGAGGGGGCTGAGATCCAGGCGGCTGCTGCAGGACCCTCCCTGCCCCGCGCTGGGCACACGAGCTGCAGCCCAGCTGGCTCCAGCCCTACTCTCCTGGGTGCCGCAGGACCCGCATCTGNGCTGCTGCAGGACCCTCCCTGCCCAGCCGGCTCCAGCCCTACTCTCCTGCGTCCACAGTCACAGGGCGGCACTTCCCATGAACAGGGATGATGGCAACTCCTCCCCACAAAACCTCCCAATTCTATGCATGAAGCCACCAATTCACGACCAACAGCATCATCCCGCAGCAGAGCCATGCTCACAGGGTTCAGCGCTACTCATTTCAGGGGTAACAAAGAGCAATTACTCAATATACACAAATCAAGCGCTAGCTATGTTGAAACTTTTTTCTGTAACAATATTTTCTTCTTCTCTAACAGTTAGATCTAGTCATAACTCTGCCATTAGACCATTAAAATTTAAATTTCCACTAGCAATAAATTCTCACCAACATGTGGTTGGTGAGAGCGCGACGGAAGGGGCCGGGGGAAGGCGGCTGCTCCAGGACGAGGCATTTGGCTGCAGCACAGAGGAGAGCAGCTGTTCCGGCCCTGGGAAACGCAACCTGAACAACGGACTGTTTGTACAGAGCGGCTTCAAGGACTTCTGCTGGCTGCACACACAGGGCCGCATCCCACAGACACCCCGTGCAGAGGAGCCAGGGGTGCCCCGGGAGACAAACAGCAAATTCCCTACTGGAGACTGCGGATTTTGTTTGGAGAGCTGAAACCCGAGGGACGCAGGCGGGAGGAGAGTTGCAGACAGGCTCTAAAAGAGCAAGGGAGATTCCTCCGCTGAAGCCCTCAGCTTCCAGCTTCCTGGGGGAGACAGAGCAGACGCGAGGATGGGACCTGTCCGGGGGAGCAGCCCCGCAGTCCCCAGTCCCATCCCAGGAGGGATTCCCCGGCAATAAACCTCGCTGCCCCAGCTCTCTCTGGAGCCAGACACGGCTCGCTTGGCATCCCAGGATGAGTGCAGGCGAGAAGGTTTTACACCAGCACCCACGACAGCATTCATCAAAGGAGCTGGGCGGGAGGTGGCTCCATTCTTCTGGAAAACCTTCCACTTGAGGTGTTCGCCTATTTTACACACTCAAGACCCTTCAGATATTCTAGTGCTGAGCCAAATTCTTAGTCTGTGTCAGGCCAGCCCAGTGCACAGGGCATTGTGTTCAGTCTGGGGCTTGAACCCAGTCTTGTATCCCCAGCAATCACCCCTGCTGGGGATGGGGGAAAAGGCACCTCTCAGTTACTCACAGGCTTACACATATTAAAAAAAAAGTGTTAAAAAAAATCAGATTCTGCTTGTGGGGGATGCAGAGCAGCTGACGGGCACGCTGGCAGTGCCACGGCATCACTTGGCAAGTCATATTTAGCCCTGGAAAGCTGCCACTCCAGTACTTAATCGCAAGGAAGGGGACAGCCCTGGGGTGGACTGGAGCTGGCAGCCCCAGAGCAAAGGCTGGGCTCCAGGCTGGGCTCCAGGCAGGCAGTGACCACAGACAAAGGGCTCAGTGAACAAAACCCACCTCGAGAATCCAAAAAATGCTTTAAGCGGTTAATCCCCCAGGAGGAAGGGGAGGGGGGACAGGGTGGGACTAGAGACACCTGGCTCTGGATGGGACAGATAGAGGCCACAGCTCCCGAAGCTGTCCTCTCCGGGGCAGGAGGAGATGGGCACCCGGCGGAATGGCAGAGCACAGATAACCGGCGGGACGGGTGGGCCCAGCACAGCGCCCGCCTGCTCCGAGTCCAAGGGATCCGGGGCCCTCCCTACGAGCCCCATGCGCAGGAGAAGCTGCCACCAGCCCAGGGCTGCGGGTCCCTTTGCCCACGCAGGGCACTTGGTCAGACAAGGGCACCAGAATCGTTCAGCCACAGAGCCGCTGCGCATCCCCCAGCTGCCCGACAGCCAGGGAAGGACGGCAGGGACGCGAGAGTGCCGGGATAAGGGGACAACACACAATGCGTGTCATGCCCTAGAATGGGGCTGTTTCCCCTGAGCTCCCTTAGGGCTCCCAGCAGAGCACACGCGCCTCTTCCTCCGACATTAAATACCCAAATCTGTACTTCCAGAGCAATTTGCTTCACGCACACCACAGCACCAGTGAGGAGGAGTTCAGATCAGCCCTGCAGCTCCCTCCGGAGCAGACAGCTCCGCAGCAGAGTGGTTTCACCTTTGCTCCTCCACGCTGGGACCAGCCCAAACCTGCAGCACCCAAACCCGTGCCTTGGCCCAGCCCGGGGCCCGCCGCAGTGACCCAGGTGCCTCGCTGTATTCGAGGAGAGAGAAGCGATTGCAAAGTGAGAGAGCCACGCACGTGCCGCTCCCTTTGCACTGCCACAAATGGAACAAACTTAGCGGATGGGCTGAAGCCAGACCTGACGCACACCCATGGTGAGCTGCAAAGGTCTGCTCCAGCTGCTGGCAGCACCGCCAAGCCGGCAGCTGCCCGCTCACTACTGAGACACGAGGAATTCGTTTTCCAGCATTTTGGGATCCAGAAACACACGCAGCCACATCCTTCAGTGCGCAACTATTTATCTGAAGTGCTGGAAACAAGCAAAGTCCCAAAATCCCAGGTGGGAGTGTGGATGGATGAGAGCACAGTAGGATAGCAGAGCTCCCCGGGGAGATAACGGAGCTGCAGGTTAATTAACAGTCATTAACAAAGATCCAGATGTTCTGGATGATTGCATCTTCCAGGTGGCATCTGGAAATGGGGACACTCGGGGGGGGGGGGGCTGTCATTACACCACAGGATGAGCGGCGGCTCAGCACCAACACCAACCCGCAGCATTACGCACTGCTGGGCGCTTCCCCCCTCCATTTATCACAGTAACTGCCGGTTACCGAACAAAACCGGGCTGTGCTCCCCGTTACCGAGCGCTGCCCTTGCTGCCTGCACCCAAGCGCTGCCTCCCAGCCCAGCCGGGCCCTGCCCCTGGGGTTGTGCCGCTCTCCGGCCTCTGGGCAGCCCTACAAGTGGCCGGGGTCGGGGACCGGGGACCGGAGCCGGGGCGACCGCCCCGGCTCCGGTCCCCCGGTCCCCGACCCCGGCCCCCGCACTCACCTTCCCGCCGCGTCCCAGTCCGGCCGAGTCTGCCCGAGCCCAGGCGATTTGCATAACTCCGCCTTCTCATTAACATATCCCCGCCCCTGGAATGGCGGCGGGAAGTCTCGCGCGGCGGAGGGCGGGAAAGGGCGGGAGGCGGTGTGGGGAGGGGGGAAGGAGGGGTTTGGGGGGCTGTGGGGCGTGGAAAAGGGGTGGGGGGGCTGGAGTAGGGGTTTGGGGTGCTGGGGGTATGGAACAGGACTTTGGGGTGCTGGGGGGTCGGAGTAGGGGTTTGGGTTGCTGGGGGCGGCGGGAGTGGGATTTTGGGGTGCTGGGGGGGTCTGGAGCAAGGCTTTGGGGTGCTGGTGGTCCAAGAGCACAGCTGAGTGTGCTGTGGGGCCATGCATCTGGGTTTAGGGGTGCTGAGGGGGCTTGGAGCAGCGCTTTAGGGTGCTGGGGGGGCTGGAGTATGTTTTTGGGGTGCTGCAGGGGAATTGGAGCAGGGCTTTGGGGTGTTCGGGGGAGCTGGAGTAGGGCTTTGGGGTGCTGGTGGACCAGGAGCTGGCTGAGTGTGCTGTGGGGCCATGCAGATGGTTTTTGGGGTGCTGCAGGGGAATTGTAGCAGGGCTTTGGGGTGCTACAGCTGTGCAGAGCAGGGCTTTAGGGTGCTGGGCACCCAGAAGCACAGCTGAGTGTGCTGTAGGGGGACCTGGAGCAGGATTTTAGGGTGCTGTGGGGACCTGGAGCAGGGTTTTAGGGTGCTGTGGTGGCCTGGAGCAGGGTTTTGGGGTACTGGGGGATCCTGCCAGTCCAAGGGAGGCTGGCTCCACGCCGCAGGCCTGGCAGTACGCGAGCAGGACCTGGTGCAGGGGGGATGCAGGGGGCTGGGTCAGCGCACAGTGCTCTGCAGCTCCTGCACAGTAACAGAGCACCTGCACAGTAACATCGTTGTGTGAAGCCAGGCCCTGTCTCCTTTCCCCCAGCTTTGTGCCTCTCACTTCCAGCGAGAGTGAGCTGAAGGCTCCTTCCACCAGGAATTCAAACATCTGCACCCCAACCTCCCTTCTCTGATAACTGGGAATCTCGTTCTTTCCAGTCTCCACGCTTCCCTCACTCCTCTCGCACCAAGGCCAGGTTCCCGCAGCCTCCATCCTCCCTTCGCTGTCAGCTGCTCCGTGAACGATTTCACAGCGAGTTTGCTTCCGCCCTCGCCGCAGGCTCAGATGTGTGCTTATGCAACTGCAACCAACTGACAGAAATAATGAGACTCCATTTCTGTAAAAAATTCTGGCTTTTATTTAGATATTGTTCCCTTCCACAATATGCATCCCAGATATGTACAACAAGAGGAAAAAAAAAAAGAGCTAGAACTGGAGATCTTGGGAAGACATCATCCACTCAGTCTTTTCATCTGTTACCAACTGCACACCCATGGAAACTAGACAGCAGAAAATCTTTGTTGATTCTGTTCTTTTCAGGAGCTGCACTTCTGCGCGTGAAAAGCCATCGTGCCATAAAAGCCTCAAGGCAGGGTAGCTCTTGCGGGTAGCTCTGCATCGACTTTTTTTGTGACAAGGACATACCCTTCCTCACAAGAGCTCTTTTAAAATGGCACATCAGCAGAATTGGTGGATTTTACCTGAACATGCCTAAAACTGTCCTCAAGTTTCCTTCACCAGACCTCAGTGAAGTGGAAATATCAGGTTTATTAGTCTTCAAAAAGATCAGTCAAATAAGAAAGTGTTTTTCCCAAAAATGAGCTTATTCTACTCGATACTTTCTCAAAGAGAAAGGAAAGGCATCCAAACTAACAATTCAAGTATAAAAGAACAAACCTATGTGAGTCCAAGGAATACAAACAGCTTGTTTCAAGCCCTCTTTCTGGAAGGAGATCTTTTTAAAAAGGCTCAGGCCTGAGGGCAGGAACGTCCCGTCCTCGCTGCACTCCCGGAGCCCACTGCGCTGGAGACAGGTCGCGTCTCTGGAATGACTGTGGAAGGCTGAAAAGGGACCTTGGCCGTAACTAGTCCACTCCAATTGGGAAAAGAAAAAATATCCAGCCAGATACAGGGCTCTATTCTAACACATTCAAATGTGCTGCGATCCCCAAACCATCTGCAGGAGCTGCAGCTTGGGAAAGGAGGGGAGACCATCAGGTCCAGTGCTGACCGGCGACATACATTCCACTGGATACAGCTGCCTTTTGTTGTCTTTGTACACATTTTAGCCATTAATTTTGCTTCAGATTTTTAATATAATTCTTCTTGGTCTCCCAGGGCTTTAAAGACACAAAAGAAGCACTTTCAGGATTTAGTTTACATCGTCAGTGCTGTGGAGTTTCTTGATTTTAGTTGATTTGGGTGAGAGTCAGCGGAGCAGACCACAGGCCCGGGTACAGCTGTGCTGCATTGCTGCATACGAGGGGTACGGCTGAAAGACAGTATCACTGTTGCAGCTACAGCAGGAAGAGAAGGCACAGCCAGAATGCAAGAAAATGACAGAAAAAAAAACAAGTCGCTGGATAAAAAGCTTAAATTGTTCAGCTTCCAAGCCTCCTGACATCATCATGGAGATTCCGACCCACAAAGGGTTAATGATCTATTGGATTCAGCCCCTGACTTGGTTTAAGGAGCTTATTCAACAGTCTCTCAACTTCTCCTGGACCAAGCATCTGACGTTTCTTTTTTCCTCTATTTCAGAGCCAATCCAGCATAAAAAGCCCTGTCCCAGTCCTGTTCCCGTCTGTTCCGATCCTGGGGAGGGTGCCGAGCCCCCGCGCACGGGGAGGAGTGGTCCTTCCACGAGAAAACCTTTAGCAGAAAGTCCTTTGTGTACAAGTCAAAGCCAAAAAGGGACGGATGGGCCCCAGAGGAAGAGCACAAAGCTCTACTGCAAACAAGAGGGGACACAGCAAGGTTGATTTACAGCGTTTATATCCCTCTGAACAAAACCCAACCCCTGCACAAGTCTCATCAGCAACCTCAGTTGTCCACCTCTTCCTCGTCATTTTGCTCTTCTTCCTCCATCCTTTCGTCATCATCATCATTCTCTTCCTCTCGGCTCTTATCTTGCTCCTCTGAGTCTGCCTTCTTGTCTTTATCTTTCCTTGCTTCTTTCTTTCCTTTCTGTTCACGCCTGTAAACTAAAAAAAAAAAAAAAGAGAGAACATTGAAAAATTGCAAGCCAGTGTTTCCACGGCACGAACAGTACGGTAGCTGAAGTCCAAGGTCCGCGTGCTCTCCAGGCTTACAAGGGGAGCAGCGAACTCATAGCAGCAACTCACCCTATTATCTGAGCTGTGCTGACCAGCTCCATAGGAAATCGGGTTAAGTTTCAGCAGAAAAATGCTGAAAATGACGCAGGAGTTCACATTTACAGGCAGCACCTAGGACTTTCCTTAGATAAACATAATAGGGGAGTGACAGCAGATGAGACTTTCTCAATCCTCATCAGTTGTGCAATAATGTTATCCCAGTCCTTTAAGGTGCACATTATTTATTCCCCAGGCAAACTGCAGTGTAGGATGCTGGGCAAAGAGAAGAGAAACAAGACAGGCAAGTAAGTGTTGCTTGTCCAGCGTTCGAGGAAAACAGGACTCGGCGCTACTTAGGCTCCCTCAACATGAACTGAGGACGATACCTTCCAGTGATTCTTTCAATGGGGCTACAAATCGCTGAAACTCCATTTCCTCCATGGCAGAGAGAACATCGCCAGCGTTCAGCGTTTTCCTCTTCCCCTTCATGGCAAAGTTATTTGCACTAATCAAAAACAAGAAAGAAAATAGGGTTAATGGGTCCTGTCATCAATTTAGTCTTGTTTATTAAAGTCACAAGTAACTTAAAAAAAAAAGTCATCTCCTAAACATTCAGGGTTTTTTTAATCACCTACTAATAGTATTTAAGATACTGTCTTGTTTACATTGGCTGTTTGTGCTTTCATCTAGTGGCACTGCTTTCCCACAACGTTAGTCTTCTCCTTGCACAGACCTTTCCTACAGCCGGGGCCGAGGCGAAAGTCTGAACATCTGCTGTAAGGTGACAATTCCACAAAGCCACGCGTGCATCCACAAAGCGATGGATGGCCTGCACAGCTTCTTCTGAGCCACCCCAAAGACATCGCCGTGTCCTCTGTGACCTGCTCTGAGGCCACCTAAGCCTGGCTTACACTTGCCCTAACGCAGCCACGTGGTGAGCAGCCTGGAAGGGCTCTTGCCTTTGCTGGGAAAGGCCATGCAGACACGTTCTAAGGCTAGTGGCAGTCTGGGACCCCTTGTCCCTGGTGGGGTTGTGGCATCTCTGCGGGCAGAGCCAAGCTGCCTTCCCCACGGGCTGGTAAGAGCAGTCCAAACCCAACTGCTGCAGTCTGGTAGACTGGGCTACACTACAGATTGTTTTATTTATATGAACAGACAAAATGGAAACAAACACTGGAAAAGAAATCTCCGAGACATCCAACAGAGAGGTGAATTAGAATCAACTGATCAACTGCACTGGTTATCTGATGCAACAATTCTTACCATGAAGTTGCATAAAGCACAAACACGCTTGCTGCTCGAGATATTGCGCTCCGAGCTTCTTTGGAAATATTTACTCCATCAGGGAGCTGAAAAACAAATTCAATATTTATCAGCAGCTGCTATAAATGACTTAAACTTGCATAATTCACCTGTCAGTTCTGTTAAGGCTTTCAGATGGCTTGGCACAAACTAAACATTGATCTCAGATGCTATCGCAGAAACTGATGCCGGCTGAAAGCCAACCCCGATTTGACTGTGTTCCCTCAAACGCAGCAAGAAGCGATCACAGAATCCCAGGATGGTTTGGGCTGGAAGGGACCTTAGAGACCATCCAGTGCCACCCCCTGCCATGGGCAGGGACCCCTCCCACTAGCCCAGGTTGCCCAAAGCCTCATCCAGCCTGGCCTTGAACCCCTCCAGGGATGGGGCATCCACAGCTTCTCTGGGCACCCTGGGCCACTGCCTCACCCCCCGCACAGGAAAAAACTTCCTCCTAATCTCCCCTCTTTCAGCTTAAAACCGTTCCCCCTCATCCTGTTGCCATGTGCCCTTGTAACAGGTCCCTTGTACAAAGCGGTGTGACCAGTGGTGGCCCTGGCCACCATCTCTGGGGCAATTCACCCCATGGCCACTGTCCCTGACACAGCCCACCGCCCCGCCGTACCGGGATCCACTCAGTACATCTCGCAGCTCAACACCAAACACACCATTGCACTAATGACCGGCAGTTATTCCCGATTTTTACACAGACAAGGAATCGCTCCTGCTCGGGTTTGCCGGGGGCCCTGCTCCGCTCAGCCCCACCCGAGATCTCCCCCCTCGGGACCGGGGGGCTGCCCGCCCCGGCCCGGCCCCCCCGCGCTCCCGGGCCCGCACCGAGCGCTCCGCTCCCGCCGGGAGGCCGCGGGGACAGGCCCCGGCCCCGCCGCCCTCCGGAGCCTTCCCCGGGGGCCTCGGCCCGCGCAGCCGGGGCCCAGTGGGGGCTGCCCGGGGGGACTCACCCCTCCACCCCCCCCGGGACCGGCACCCACCGCCTCCTTGATGATGCGGGTGATCACGGCGTTGGGCAAGTTCAGGTCCTCCGGCCTCTCCGCCATCCTGCGCCTCCTGCAAGGGAAACGGGCCGTCAGCGGGCGGGGGCCGCGGTGGGGACGGGGGAGCACAGCCCAGCCCAGCCCGGGGAGCGCGGCCCGGCCCAGCCCGGCCGTACCTGTCCCGGCGCCGCCGCACCGAAGCCCGCGCTCCGCTGCGGCCCCTCCCGGCGTGCACCGCGCGCGGCCCTTCCCGCCCGGCACCGCGGCCGCCGCTCCCGAGGGCGGGAAAGGGAGAGCGGGGCGTGAGGGAAGAGAGCCCGGGGCTGCCGGGGAGAGCGGGGCGTGAGGGGACAGGGCCCGGGGCTGCCGGGGAGAGCCCGGGGCTGCGGGTGTGGGGCCGGGGAACGGAGCCTGGAGGGCCCGCGGGGGGTTACAGCGGGTGAGGCGCGGGCTGTGTCCCCTCAGGGGCTCCAGGGCTCTCGCCGCAGCGCTGTGTGAGGTGAGGGAAACATGGCGGGGGTGTGTGTGTGTGTGTTATCTGGCAATAACTTTTTCATTAGAACTTCTTTAAACTTGTAACTCAGGGAATAGTGCTGGATGGGTCTGACCTTGGAGACAGCGGGAGCGATTTGGGAGCGTTGCNAAAATTAAAAAAAAACACTGAACCTTAAAATTGAAGCAGGAGAAAAAGCAATTGTAGATAAGAAGAGATAATTAACCAATTATAATTAGAGGGATGGGGCAAAGAAGACACAGCTAACATCTGGAGCTGTATAAATACCCGATGTGACTGTAACCGGCGTGTTAGCTCTGGGGATTAGCGCCCAGCATCCAGCTCTGCGCAGAAACACAACAAAACGGGGTCTCGATACTGCGTGTGGATTGACTTGTTGCACAGCAGGTGACAAACTCCAGTTTTGGGATAACACGTGTGTCTGGGGGGGTGTGGGAGTCCCTGTGGGTGTCTGTGTGTCCCTGTCTGTGTCTGTACCTTCAGCTCAGCCATCGCTGCCCCCCAGACCCATCGCTGGCCCAGCCCTCAGTTCATTTCACCATTTTATCCCTCTTGATAACCTGACAAGGGAACTAAATAATCTCAGGGTGCGAGAAGGGAGCAGATTAATCTGTTACTGTGTTGGGGTGGTATTTGAAACTGAGACTAGTGCGGCTTTTTTCAAATGGCAGTGTTTCTTTTCCAGTAGTATTGTAGTGGGGATGGTTGACGGACATTTGTGAGACAGGCTGAGAGGTAAAGGTTATTGTATGAGATGTGATAGTGTGCTGGGACCGTACACAGCATTGTGAGGACACAAAGGTCAGGCCTGACAAAAGGCTCCTGTGCGTGAGAGCGGGATGGCTTTTCCAGTTACAGTGACTGGATTAATAAAAACATCACTGTGTGAACAAATCGTGTCTCCTGAGTCTCCTTTGTATCTCCTTTTAACATATCCTGTTGTTAACTCTCTGGTCTCTATGGCTCTCGGAGGCAGGATGCTGCAGCGGGTGTTTCGTTACTTTTCAGTGAAGGCAGTGACCGACTGTAGCAGATGGTGCTGGTGTTGGCTTCTGGATGGGCTGTGGGCTTGGTGCTGCTGGGAGAGCTCTCAGAACCTGCTGCAGCTTGTTTTGTTTTCTGTTTTGCCAGAGGGTGAGGTTGTTTTGTGCATGATTTGAGAACAGAGAGGCAGGGCTGGGTGACTGGTGAAAGGGGTGGGATGGAGCAGGAACAGGGGTGATGCTGGCCTGGAGCTCCCCCACTCACCAGCAAAGCTGGGACCTGACCACCAAGGTGTGTGTATCTTCCCGATACAACGGGCTCTCTTCTTTCCTGGATGCTTTGGTCGCTGGTGTGTACATATATTTGTTTTTAAGTACCATATCTGGAGGGTTGAAGTACATCTATTTAAGTATTAATTTGTGTTTTCATGGGGTACAGGAGGGCATTATTGTCTCATTATTTTTGCCCTTCTGCTCAGTCCACCCCATAATTTGTAATTATCAGAGTTCACCTTGCACTTGCCTTACTTTTCTTAGATGAAATTCCAGCACTGAAAATAGCAAACACCTCCCCCAGCCGTTCTTCAAGGAGTGTCACAGGACTCCTTCCACCTCTCCTGCACCTTCTCTTAAACATTCTTTGATTGAAGAAAGCCCAGAAGAAGATCTGGATGTCAGGAGAATTGCACTGCAGACCTGTCTGTGAGATTTAACCCTGCATTAAGGGCGGACACTGAGGATAGCCTGCTTGTTTTTCTCAGGATTTTACAAAAAACGTGAGTTTTATGGTCAGCTGCAGCAGACACAGAGCTTACCAAGTCATGTGTGTCCTGTGCTGAACGCACTGTTAGTACAGAGGGGTTTCAATCTTGCTTAACTTCACTTCTGTGAAAATGATCCTTCAGTATTATCATGGACAATGAAATAATAAAATAAGCGGAGATAATTCCCATATAAAGTAATAATTATGGAACACCTATATTGTTTCCATCATTCTCGAAGCTGTATTATGGTAGGTGCCATGCAAGTTGTGTAACAAAGAGGCTGTTACTTCAACAGAGGAACCTCTTCCTTTTCCAAAAATGGGTGAGGAAGCATGTCAGAAGGTGGCACACGTACACGTTGACGCTCTAACCTGCAAAACCTTCACTCTGGGCACAGAAAGCAACTCCCTGGGCTTGCAAGATTAAATGTAGACGGGGGCTCTGGGAGGTCTGGAGCCTGCTAATCCCTAGGTAAAGTCCTAGCCCCTGCAGCCCTGGGAGTCACTTCACACCTCTTCCCCCTCGTTAGAGTTGACTGGATCCACCCTGAGCTGCTGGACGGGAGCTAGAGATCAGCGGGGTGAGTCAGAGGGGCTGTGAGGTGCTGCAGGGCAGAGTCAGCGCATCTCTAATCGCTGCTGGGGTTTGGAACACAACGGGCAGAGACCAAACACTCACAGAGCTGAGGGCAGCGACACAGCTGCATCCCTCGGATTGGAGTGGCTTCAGTGCTGTGGGTATTTGCATTTACTTGTTTAAATTTGTGGAGGATAGTGTTTGCAGCTGCTCTGCTTTCCTTTTTTTTTTTTTTTGTTATAGAATAAGAATGAATTTTAAGCACTTGACAGTATTCTTTTCAAAAGGAAGGAAGCTTTTATTTTATAATTATGTTTTCTAAGTTTTCAAGTGCATCTGTCCTTAAGCTTATCTCCAATGTCTGGAGTCATTCCCTCTTTCCTTTCCCTAGAGACAAAACAGGCACTGCAACGTGGATCCCAGCTCTCGGAGGAGTGTGCTGCTGTGCAGATGTCACTCACACGCTTCTCTTCCTCCTGCAGGTCTTCTAAGGTTAGATTGTCTCTGATTAAGGTCTGAATGCAGCAGCTTCAGCCTCAAAATATATTTCTGGGATCCTTTTTTATCGTAAACTAATTCAGCAGTTTTGACTGTCAGAAAGTTGCCAGCCTAAAATTCTGCTGATTGAGTGGAGTTTCCTGTCTGACCCAAGAGAGAGGTTTGGACAAACGCTGTGTACCAGCGAGGAGCTATTTTCAGCTGTGCGGAGGGACTATTGCATTAACGCTAACTGTGTTAATTCACTTTGGGAAGTGCTTTGAGGAGGAAACCTGTAGGTTAACCTCTGCTTGGCCTTTCATACTGTTTATTTGCATTTGTTTCACCATGAATCTTGCTTCTGTTTGTGTTATGGTTCAGAAAGATCTATTTTTTCAGGCCTGAACTCTGCAGCAGGGTCAGACACTATCTCACCTGGACAGAGGAACCTTCTGCTCTTCTATAACGCTGCTGCAAAAGTGAGTGCTTTCAGCTTGGAGGGAGGGGGACGCCTTTCAGACTGCAGGGAATATGATAATTCTGGAACAATAGATGCGATTTGCTCTGCTGATTGATTCAGAATGCAAATTAATCCACGGAGGTGGCTTAAAGTGGCCACGACAAGGCTGGACTAATGGTGTGTCACCACTCAAATGGGATCCAACTCCTTCTATGGCTGCAAAATGTACAGCTTCAGAGTTGACCCTATTGCAGTGGAAAGTCCTGGAACTGAAAATCATTAGGGGCTGGGCAACTACTTTGGGAAAATATCTCATGTGCCCGCTCTGTTCTTGTGTTCTCCCCTAGGCATCACCTTCTGACTGCTGTCAGGAACAGGAGCTGCACAGACCTTTGTCTGACCCAGTATGTCTGCTTTTGTTCTCTTAAATATTCTTAAATTCTGTTAGGAAAAGGCTCTTCACTGGGAGGGTGGTTGGTTGCTGGAACAGGCTCTCCAGGGAAGCAGTCACAACATGAAGCCTGTCAGAGTTCAAGGAGTGCCCAGACGATGCTCTTAGACGTAAAATTTAATTGTAGGTAGTCCTGCAAGGAGCAGGGGGTTGGACTTGATCCTTATGGGTCCCTTCCAGCTTGAGGGGTTCTGTGACTGCGTGTGCCTGCTCCTGTGCTTGGGCAAAGGGGGGAGTCAGGATCCTACAGTTACAGAGAGAGAAAGAACACAAAGGTGTGGGAGAACCTTGGTACGTTTTGCTTTGTGTTTCTGCAGACTAGAAGTGGGGCTTCACCAGATGATGAGGGAGATCTCTGCAGACAAGCAGGGTAGCTCACCCCTTTCTGTCGTGCCATTTTCTGTCGCCCCCCAGCACGTGCCCTGGCCAATGCAGTTTGCTATGCCAATGCCATCGAGAGTTAATTTTTTGTGAATTTAGAGCTAAACTGGCTCCCTGAGAGGCAGAGTAGTGCCAGACCCTGGCTGGAGCCCTGGAAAGCAGTGTCCAAGTGCATGGTGTCAGCTAGCTGACAGAGCAGCTCAACTATTTCATGTAGATGTAGCTTCAAACTGTGCACACAGTTCAGCTCAGGTGACAGGCAGTAACTTTTTAAGCTGTTTTAATTTAATTACTTTGGTCCATGTGACTGTACGAAGGCCAAAATCATGATTCCCAAAAGATCTTTTGCTCTATTGAAATCTGTCTCTTTTATGAGAAGTGTCACTAAAATTTTAAATATCCAGGTTTATTACCGTATTATTTTAATTGCATTAAAATAAAGCAGCAATAGCTTAATACTTAGCATTTATCAAAATCCAGTACCCCACAGCAGCTGCAGGCTCTGAAGAGTGACCTCTTGAAGCCTCTGTGCTGTATCTGTACGCTAGCTTTGAGTGTTTAATTTTCCTGAGATAGGTTTAATTTTCCTGAGGTAACTGCTTCTAAGCAGGGTTACTGTTCAGAGAGTGGAAATCTGGCTGTTGAGTTGGTCCCAAATAAACATAAAACCCACCCAAAGCCTGGACTGAAGCGTTGTTGGGGTGAGTAGCACGCCGAGGGTAACGGCTGCTGCAGCAGCAGAGTGCTGGGTCCAGCTCTGCGCACGGCAGCGGGGGCTGAGAGCAGAAACTCGGTGTCACAAACCCGGAGATCAGGTACCGCCAACGTCCACACAAGGGTTTTATGTGGCACCAACTGCTCCAGTGACCTGTGGGACCGGGTAATCCAAACTGAGGATTGCTGGACTTCACCACTTGTGTTGAAGCTTTTGCTGNATTTTTCTTTTTTTTTTTTTTTTTTTTTTTTTTTTGGCATATGTCTCTGCCTGCGCCAGGTTGCCTTCTTGCTCAGTTGTAACGGGCTCTAGGGCTGCTGCTCCGGAGCTGGGTGTTCAGATCTGATGCCCTCTAAGAGCCCTGGAATGTCTGATGGTGCTGCTCCTTGCTAGTGTAATCGAGGGCTCGGAGCGCACGGGAAGGATGATGCTGTGAGTTTACGTGGTGCTGTAGTTAGCTGTTATCCAGTTTAAAGCCTGTGAGACAGGTGTGTGTGGGACACCTTGCCTGTGGAAGTCTTGTTGCCTTAAGAAATGCCAAACCACGGACAAAGCTGGGGTGAGATTGTGATGTGTTTGTGGGGTGTTCCTAAATTAGGCGTGTGCCCAGCCTGCTGCTGTTCTGCAGGCTAGAAATGGCAAAAGAGGAGGAAAAAAACCAGAAAAAATAAAAAACATTTATTATGACCCATTGGGCTATGGGGTCAGCATCTCCTCTCACCCCTCTGAGGGTGGGTGCGGCTGTGCTGTGTCCCTGAGGACACCCCCAGTGATCCCAGTGTGCTCTGCGGGTCCCGCACCGTGCAGGGTGGTGGTGGGAGGCTCTGCCAGCCCGTCTAGGAGATGTTTTGTCTGGGGTGTTTCTGGAGTGGTCGGGAAGCATTGCTCTGCTTCAGAGGGGTCCCTTGCGGATGAACCCAGGGTGTCTCCATCAGCAGCCATGGGGCAGGCGAGGGAAGCAGCCGGGAGGATTCTGCAGCCTCGGAGTGTTCAAGGCGGGTGAAAATCTTCGAGAACTGAAGACAAAAGAAGAGCTGCTTGCTCTCCAGCCTGTTTCCCTGCTGGGTCCTGTCTTCTGGAGAGGAGCTGATTTATGGAGTCACTCCATACACACCACAGCCTAGCTGTAGCTGCCTTGGGNAAGAAGAGCTGCTTGCTCTCCAGCATGTAACTCCGTACACACCACAGCCTAGCTGTAGGTGCCTTGGACTGGACAGCTTCAGCCACGGTTTAGCCTTAGCGATAGAAGGAGGTGAGGGAGAAGAGGAACAAGAAGAGAAGTTCAGCGAGCTTGGCCCTGCTGAAAGATTGTGCGTGCAGGCTGGTCTGGGCTCTGG
>VZTO01008146.1:16752-40754 GCA_013400615.1 Syrrhaptes paradoxus | reverse complement strand
AGGAACAGATTACTGCACAGCTTGATGAGGGTTCTTTTGCTTACAATGTGAAATAGTTCTGCTTGACCCTAAAGCAAATCTCTGACTTTCTTGGAAAAGGAGTAATTCATGAACTGAAGAATGAAATGTGGCTTTTTTCAGTTCCAAATACACAGCACAGATCCACAGCACCTAAAGGAATATGCATATATTTGATTATATCTGAATTTGTTATTTCAGTTATTTTATCCAGTTTTCAGTTAATTATTGAAATCAATATCTTTTACTCACCATAAAAAATGTCTACTCCACTTCCCCATGAAGATACACAATGGGAGAACAATTCTATTAACCAATTAACTTCCTTATCAACAAGGAGTGATTAACAGCACAGAAATATCACAGGAAAATATGGGAAATTCAGCTGAAAGAACGGCTTCCTTTATCAGCACTCCATTAGGTAGAGCAGGTTATTCTATTTATATCTAAGTTCTCATATCCCCATTAATGAATAGACTTTTAAAAGTGTACAGTCTAACGCCTATGAAAATGACTCGGGGACAACATTTCTGAAATATCAGCCAGTCTCACTGACAGAAATAAATCATGTTTCCACAGATTAATTCATTTCCAGTTCAAAAGCAAAAAGTGTTTTTCCCCTCATAGTGAACCATGGAGTCTTTCTACGTCCTTAAAAACAACAGGTTTTTGAATCCTTCTCCCTTTCAGGACTATGCAGAGAATATGGTACAAAACCAGTTTTATAATCCTACTTAACTAAAAGTTAAAAGCTTTTGATCAATTTTTACTACAACTCAAGTTTGCAAATGTATCTTCAGAATGATGACACCATTTAAATGAACTTTAAATGGCACAGACAAAAAGAAGCAAAAATTGCAATATTGAGCATATTCTAGAAAGACAGACATTAAACATATGCTTTTTTTGACAACAAAGGAAAAGCAAAAATTTAGATATTACACCAGGAAAAAGTTAGCCTGAGACCACAGAGATACTTGAATTTGATTGCCTCCAAAAGTGACGAAATACTTTTACTTTACTATTGTGGTGTTTAGTCTTAATTACAATAAAAATACCCAAGTCAAAAGTTGTTCATCAAGAGGAGACTTGGGCACACTTTATTTCTCTTACAGTGTAATTGTCAGAATTTTTTTGTCAGTGGGTATTTCTAAATGTGGAACTGCACAGCTGATGTAAGTAGCTATATGTTAGATTTTCAGTTAAATTTGAGTTGTCCCAAAATAGTACAAATTTCATTAAAGCTAAGACAAACGTATCAGAAAAATAAAGCAATTGCTTCAACACACATTTAGCAAAGCAAGCCTATTTTAAAGTTGCAAATACACAGTGATGCTCTATTTCAGCAGCTCTAACTAAAAATTCCATTGTCTCACCACACTGTGTTTAAACAAGCTCAGCGGTACATGTAATTAGAGGTACTAATTAATGCAGAGACACCTAGAATCGTGTCCATGTTCCAGGTTATATTTTGTCTTTTCCCTGAATTTAATCAATATTATCCTACAGAGTAATCGCTCTAAAGGATCGTAAGTCAGATGGAAACTGAACTGCAAGTAAAATGAGTGAAACAGGAGGTGAAGTCACAAGTAAAAATTGTGCTACTGTTCTCAGGCAGCTGCAAAACAGATTTCTTTTTTTTAAGCTTTTTACCTCGGAAGCACTTTATGAATTCTTATTCTGTATAATTGTGCTGGTTCAGTTATGTTTTGAACTGGCCACAGAAAAAAAACCCCATAATGTACTAACAAAAGGAAATTTACATACAGACCCTCAAGTTTCCTTGACAAAATACATTTCANCTCATTGTACCACACAATGAAAAAAGACTGATATTGTCTCAACTGTTTTAACATTGAGTAGCAATATGTAAGAAGATTAAAATAAATAAATAATTAAAAAGGTAAGGGCTGGAGTTCAGTCCAAATTTACTGCAGCTTTCAGGAGCCCAAATCTTATTATGTCAGTGAGTTCACGTCTCGGAATTTGCTATTTGTAGAACTATTTAAAATTTGAGAGGAAAGAGAAAATGACTTACATCAATCTGTTTAGCAATCAAAAGAAAGATCAAGGAAGATCAAAAGGTGATTTGATTACAGAACAAGAGCCTCAAAGGGAACAAGAAGGGAACAAAATAACCCTCTGAGTAGGAAAGGACTCTAGTATAGTGAAGAAAGACACAACAAAAATAATTGACTAAAAGCTGCAGACAAATTTATATGGGAAGGCATGAATTTTTAATAATGAGTTTGGCAAATCACTCAAACCATCACTGAAGGAAGGAGGTCTTTTTTAGCTTCTTAAAAACTGTGACAAATTTCTCATCTGTCTCTGTGTCTTCATCAGTAAACTCGATATAGCACTTCTTTCAGTATGTAAGAATACAACTATATGCCCAATGGGGCAGTAAGAATCTGTTAATATTTTTGCACCATTTTCAAAGTGAAAAGTTTCCACTGAAAAAAAACAAGTTACAATTCATATTTTTTTTAAAAAAGTTTTACTGTAATCAAATTTGGGTGTGATGATTTTATGCACAATAGTCTTAAGAGGTCAATGTCTGCAGATAATTTATTCAGTTCAAAAATCAAGAGAAGAGGGTACACATTTCCCCCCAAGATAAAATGAAATTTTAAAATATTTAGATCATGTACTTGTGGAAAGTAAGAAAGCCAGTGTTACTTAGAGAAATCCCCCTTGAACACTTATGCTTTACAGGCACAAGTTCTTATGAGTTTCTTAAATAAATTATATAACTGTTTAAAAGATGCAAACAGCATAATGACTTCCTCCTAATTATGACAAAATACACTGTTATAGAGAGAACTGCTTTTGTGTTTACAATGGGTATTTTGTCTTACGGTATTGTACCCATAGACCCACTCTCTTGTCCATAAACATGCCTGAAAGGGAACACATTACTGAGCAGAGACAGAAGGAAACACTAAGCAAGTATATATTTTTGAGGCCAGAGAATTCAAGCCCATGATGATTTTTGGTAATTCTGAATGAACGGTAAAAGAACAGTGGAAGGAAAAAGGTTTTGGCTTTTTCATCCCCTTTCCTGTCTCAAGTCCTGATTGATCCTGATTGATTCAGTATATTGGCATTTTTAAGTGATTCTTTTCCAAACACGTGAACCAGTCCTTTTCTGATTAGCTGAGCTGAAGAAAAGGTGAAAAAATGTCTCACTTCTGATTCTGAACAAATTGCCTGTTAATGACTCAGTTCTCACCAGCGTTCACTTTCACCCAGCTCCTGCTTTACTAGCAGTTTGCTACTCCTGCTGCTACCAGTTCCACTGGGAAACTGCATCACTGCAATGTTTTCAGAATTGTAGAGTATTTAGCAAAATGTCAGGACGACAGACAGACAGGTAGGTCAAGTAACCACTCATCTACAGTTTTGATTACCTGCTGCTCCATGGCAGAACCCCAACCAGAAATAACTAGAAATCATAACACTAATGAAAAAGTAATATCTAGAATTAGATATTCTAGTGTGACAACTATCAACCTAATGTATCTTAAAAAAAATATCCCAATAAAATAAACTTCTCCTGAGACTAAAACACTAAAGGAACCATGGGTTCCACATATTACAGATGTGGTACAAAACTCTGCAGAAACCTTCTATCCAGACAAAGTAAAGCTTGATCATGGTAACAAAGCCTGGAAGGACCAGTCAGCCTTTCTATTAGATTGTACAGCATAGAGGGGACAAGTGAAAAAATGAAGCTGCAAATCCCTAATTCTAATAAGGGAGGAGACATGAACTTTCATACTCATAAACAAATCTAATTTCTTTATCTAAACAGTCTCCAGAAAAATCTCTAACACTGTAGAAACTTCATATTTCACTGAATCACAAAAACTATATCAGCTATATTTTTTTTTCCCAGAATTGTAAAAGGTCTCTGCAAATTATTATTTTTAAAATAAAATTGGTGGTATTTCCAAGTTTCTGGAAACATTTTAGAGCATTTCTGAATCTCATTTTACAATTAAATGCATTACCTTAAGTATTATTCAGTTACATGAAAACAATTTACTTCCATTTGAGTTCAAGTATCACATTATCAGTTTAGAAAAACATGTTTTTCATTTAAAATTCTTCTTGCATTTGAAATAGGTTATATTACATTACCTATCTAGATAATTCAGGTCCATATAAAATAATTAAAAATGTTTCATCCACAAGTCCAGCTCTTCTTCCATCTAATTAGAAGAATTAATTTTTCAGCCTTTCTACTACTTTTGTAACTGTTGCAAAACCAAAGCCTCATAACACAGTGCCAACCTAGCCCCTCTCCACCCAAAAGCAAGTCCTTACTACTGGCAACACAGACAAGCTTGTTCAACATCAAAACCTACCCCTGCAGCAGCCATTACACCTAAAATGTAGCTTCCTAAAGATTACTTTAATGTACCTTTCCATTACTTAACCTTTTTTTTTTTTAATTAGAAAGACACAAAAAAAAGTTGAGTGCTTTTTTCAGATCACTGCAGAACATCCATTGCAGCAACTAATCCTGTAATAAAGATTGGCTAGTACGAGCTACAGCTGCTAGGCAGCTCTGCTGAAATCATCTGGACTATAAACAGGCAGGAAGAGATTATTGACAGGAGGTATGGCCTTAAGGCTCCTTCTATTCCATCACTCAGCATTAATATGCCCTTTGTTACTGATGTGAAAGGGACTGCAACTCTTTTCCAGCCTCCCATCAACATGCATGTAGGCTACCATGCTGAGACACTCAGGGGAACTGACTCCAACCTTGATTCTTCCCTGTGACAAAAACAATTCTTTAGCCTTTAGAAACATAATAGTATTTCTGTGGATTCAGATAGCATGCGAACTGTTACCCATAGAAATACAAACTGCTATAGAAAGCAAAATATACCATGCCAAGCTTGTAAGGTAAACAAAAATTTACCACGAAACAACATTTCTTGCAGGAAGTGTCATTTTTGTAAGGTAAACAAAAATTTACCACGAAACAACATTTCATGCAGGAAGTGTCATTTACACAAGATCCTACTGCCTCTTGCACTCTTCGAAGATAAGCTTGTGTATTTCTAGAAATCATCAGCACTGTAACAGTCAAATGAACATAACCACTTTTATGACAATTTTTTTTCCTAACAGATCATAAGTTTCCTGATGATGGACCCCAGAGTTCAAGAGTTACATTGCAAATGCTACAGAGTAAGATTCTCCCATTTAGAGCTGAAACTGCTTTAAAGTTAAGAGAATCAGAATAGAACAACAAAGAAGTAGCATCTTTGTAGTATAATGAAGAGTTATCTCAACTCAATACAAAATCTCAAGGAGTGTAAGTACAATGGAAGTCTGTGTTTATGCCAGCATAATCAGATATGACCTGTGGAAGCACTTCTTAATTAAAACAGGAGTTACAGTACCTTGCATAAGGACTTGGACACAAGTTTGTTATATCAGCTTTCTTTTTTACTTCAGTTAGGTGGTAATGTAAAACAGTTTTATTACTTTCAGTGCATTTTTCATGCTCACTGAAAAAAACAAAAGAACTTCTGCTGTTCAGAAAAAGAATGTCATTGCTGGAATGTAAAGCCAGGTCGTAAGATTCACATTTATGAAATATTTTCAGGAGAGCATACAAGACCTGAATCTCAATTTAACACATGGACAGTAAAGAAGAATACATATGGCTAGATATTGTTCAATGTCTTCCAAAGTACTTGTAAGAATTCTCAGATTCCACAATGCATTAATAAAGTATGTGCAAGCTTAGTACTTACCCACAGAGGCATAATCCTTTGGAAGTTCAGGGTAAAGTTTGTTTGTATTCATTTTAGCTGAAAGAGAAAATTAAGTAGCTAGTTATATGATATACTAACAGATACTGGTATATGTATCATATATTGCTTTTCTAATACATGTTCAAAAGTTATAAAGTGACTGCAGCTATCTAAGGAGCAGTACAGAAGGAAGAATTAAGGACTCTGCCTTATATCTGTTTCCAGAGAAATAAATGAAGTTAAGAACAGGAGCTGCACAGTAAAGCCTTATTTTCAGTGAGAGCACTTTGGTAGACAAACTGTTACAGAGCCAAAACTCTGCCTCCTCTACTCTACTGTAAGACCTCTACTATTAAAAGATAATGACAACGTAGAAGAGAAACTAAGTTTTCTGGAACCAGAAGTTTCTAGAAGTATGACTAGCAGTTTCTAGTGAGACTGTTCTTTTTACTAAGTTTCATTGTACCATGGGGCTTCTACGTATCCAATAAACATGAATGTTTCCTTTGAGCTATTACATGCTTCCTTTGAGCTATTACTTGCTTCTGTATATATACAAACAGTATTTCTACACCAAATCTGTCAGAGAGAAATCTTTGCTAATATAAAACAAACAAACAAAACCTCTATCCTTTATCACTCATGGCACTATCCCAACATGCTTTCAGTGTTTGCCCAAAGACAAGTATTAACAAAAGATTTTTATAGAGACAGATATTACTATAATAATTACATAACACTGACTAGCTTTAATGCTCTAATTCTATATATAGAGTAAATGAATCATTATCAAAATGTATTTAACCTGGTGGTGCTGGTCTAACAGTGGGTTTAGGTGGCTCTGGTCTCGATGATGGTCTAGGAGGTGGGTCATTTACCTAAAATGTACAATTTTTTATAAAAAGTTGCATCATACCTAGAAGTATAACTTCCGAGCCTAGAGGTATGTCAAGTTACACTGAAAAAAAACCCCACTTTTTTCCACTGAAATTGTATGAACTCGATACGCTATAAGAACTAGTGACATACACATGACTGAAGTAATTCACTGTGGGTTTAACAAAGATTAAAGTAAATTATTTGTCTATCAGTAACATGAACATCTACAAGAAAACATCTTCTACAGTCTTAGTATTGTATTGTAAATGTGATTGTTTGAATGGAAGACAGTATCCATATCAAACCTGGTATGCTCATTATTTGCAGATTAACTTGACTAGAAATAGTTGAACAAACTTTTCTAATCATCACCTTAGATTTGATTATGCACTGTTATAAAAACAAGGGTATACTTTGTTATGATGGAGGATTCAAAGCAAAACCAGTAACATTCTTGTCCAGAAGAGAGTATCAGTGCAATACTTGAATGGATATATTACTCACATGCAGTATCTGCAATGTATTATGACTTTAAACATCAAATAGAGAAGATAAAAATGCCACATGAACATCAGCATTACCACTGACTAGGAAAAGTTCAGGAACAGAAAAAGCCTATGTGAAAAAGAGGTGCACAAACCCTTCTTTGTTCCCTTACAGCTTTTCCTGGATTATTTTTTTGCTCTTCATTTTCATATTCTTCAGTGAAGGATGCTAGAATTTCATGAAGGTCTTCTGCTTGAGCAGGAAAAGGCACATCACCAAGCAAGATGGCACTAGCACGAATATCCTGCCCATAAAACCTGATATAAAAGGAAAGATGCCAGTTATTTGATCATGATTACAATTCGCCTTGTGCAAACGTTCCCCCCACCCCATTCCTGGCCCTGCATTTCTCCTACTTATCATCCACTGAGAAATGACAGAACTAGTTCAATGCTGTAAATTTGAAATTATAAGTAATTGTACCAAACTTGAATGCCTACCTACCATCTTATTTCAACATGTTCTTTACCAGTAATATTCTGTTCCTGGTCATGCAGTGTGCATCAGCTAGACCATCTGAAAGCCAATCACAAAGCAAACTGAAGAAACACACACCGCTTTTGCACAGCATTGTAATAGATTCCTTAATGATGTTGTAAAATTCCCTAATGGAAACACTGGAACCTCAGTTTCACGAACGGAGATAGCTAAAAACTACCAACATGCTCTCATTAAAATCAGTGTTAGTATTTGCTTATATTAGCAGAATCAAAGTTTTCATAAACACAGAACGCACAAGTGCAACACACTCAGAGGTTGCTTGGATTTTAAACTTAATAGGAAAAAGGAAACTACATTTCATATGCTGGGTATTTTCTCAGTTCAGTGACTCTCTAAACCAGATTTTTTTTTTTTTTGTATCCTAAAAAGTGGCCTAAAAGAATATTTCTCATTACGCAGTAAATACCTCAATACCTATCTTCTACGGTATTGAACTGGATTTAGATGGAAAGGTTTTGGTAGCAGGGAGGCTGCAGGGCTGGCTTCTGTGAGAAGCTGATAGAAGCTTCTCCTCTCTCTGATAGAGCCAATGCCAGCTGACTCCAAGACAGACCCATATCTGGCCAAAGTTGAGCCAGCAACAATGGTAGTGCCTCTGGGGTAACATATTTAAGGGTAAAAGAAGCTGCACAACAGCAACTGGGAGAGAAGAGTATGTGAGAGAAACAATTCTGTAGACACCGAAGTCAGTGAAGGAGGAAAAAGAGGAGGATGAGATGCTCCAGGTGCCGGAGCAGAGATTCCCCTGCAGCCCCTGGTGCAGCCCATGGTGAGGCAGCTGTGCCCCTGCAGCCATGGAGGGTAACAGGGGAGCAGATATCCACCAGCAGCCCAGGGAGGACCCCATGTCAGAGCAGGTGGATGCCCAAAGGAGGCTGTGACCCTATGGGAAGCCCAAGCTGGAGCAGTTTGTGAAGAACATGTGAAGGGCCAAAGTTGGAGAAGTTCATGAAGGACTGTCTCCTATGGGAAGGACCCCATGCTGGAACAGGGGAAGAGTGCGAGGAGAGAGGATTGGCACAGACAAGGTGTGATTAACTGACCACAAGCCCCACTCCCCATCCCCCTGTGCTGCTGGGGGTGGGGGGAAACAGGTAGAGAAGTTGGGAATGAAATTGAGCCCAAGAAGATGGAAGGGGTGGGAGAAGATTTTTTTTTTAAGATTTGTTCTTATTTCTCATTATCCTATTGTCTTATTAACTGGCAATAAATTAAATTAATTTCCCCAAGTTAAGGGCTTCTTTGCATGAGACAGTAATTAGTAAGTGATCTCCCTGCCTTTATTTCAACCCATGAGCTTGTTATAATATTTTTTCTCTTCCCATCCTGTTGGTGAGGGGGAGTGGCAGAGCAGCTTCGTTGGCATCTGGTGGCTAGCCAAGGTCAATCTCCTACGGATATATAATCTCTAGACATTCAGCACCATCTCAATGCCCACTACAAGATGTCTAAATTGAAGAAACTCTTGCACCTCAAGAAACCCTACACTCAGCACAGTATATTCCCGCAATAAATTTTTCCAAATTGAATGTGTCCTAGTTCATTTTGTTACTGTGCCTTCATTGAATCTTCTAGATGTGAAGAAAACTTACTTGCGATTTGTTTCTTTCCTTTCAATTAAACAGGTTCCTTCTAGAGATACACCTGCAAACAATCCTCGAGATTTGCAGTATGTATAGACAGCAGCAGAGCTTCTCAGGGCAACATCCCCTTCTAAGTTTCTAGAAAGAAAAAAGTTTCGGTTGACATTTTTTAATATGGCTTTGCAACATGAATACCAATTATCTTTTCATTTTAATCCTACCAAAAGCCAGCAAGAGTTTTGCTTCCCTCTGTTCTTTCAAACTCTATTGAATATACTCAACTGGGTCACATTTGAAATCCATTTTCAGTTCTTATTTCAGACAGGACCCAGTACACAGTAATTAAGTTGTCTGATAAGGTTTCTTCTGAAGCACAAAACAATGTTGCCTCACGTGAATGATCCATGTTAGATCTCTTCTTGCATTCAGAAGTCTGAAAATGATTAATTCATGTTTTAATAATGTTTTACAATGATCTGATTATATTTGTAGTGACTTGTAACTCTATTCAATACATCCAAATCCTCCTTCATTTTATAGTGACCAAAACAGCACAAAATACTTCAAGTAAGGCCTTATCAGACCTCAATAGAATAGGAAGATTACAATTTTTGTCCTACACAGGATCACATAGCATTTTAGGTTTGAAGATACCTCCAGCAGTCAGTCAGTCCAACCTCCTGCTCAAAATGGATAAAACATCAAACTGAGATCAAGTTGCTCTGGCCTTTGTCTAGCCAGTTTTTGAAGACTTCCAAGGACATAGATTCCAGAGACATTCTGAGCAACCTGGTGGTCAATTATACTCATGCTAATTTTTTTTTTCACTCATATCCAGTCAGAACCTTCCTTGTTTCAATTTATGACTACCATCTCTCACTGTCTTGCGGTGCACCTCAGTAAAGAATTAGCATCTGTCTTCTTGGTGACCCGCCATTGGGAACGCAGCCTCTTAGAAGACCTCAAGGTCTTCTCTCCTCCAGGTTAAACAAGCCGAGCTCCCCCCAGCCTCATTGTTTACGTGCTTCGTGTCCCTGGCCATCTTGGTAGCCGTCTACTTCATGCACTCAAATTTATAAACATCTTTCTTGTATTGCAGGGCTGAAACTGGACACAATATTCTAGGCACAGTCTATGAAGTGCCAAGTAAAGGGGAATAATCACTTCCCTTATCTAGTGGTTACAGCTCTGTTGATACAGCCCTCTACACTGTTCACTACTTTTTCTGTCAGGATGCACTACTCACTTGGCTTCCTGTCTGCCGAGACCCCAGCACCTTCTCAACAAGGCAGCTACCCACCTTGGCAGGCTCTGCCTACATAATTGCAGCGGGTTCATCCAGCCAAGGATGCAGAACTTAGCATTTGTCCTTGTTTAATTTCATGAGGTTTCCTGTTGGATCTTTCCTCTACACTCTCTAGAGCCATCGCTCTGATGGCACCCCTATCCTGAAGTGTAGTGGCTGCACCCCCTGATTTGGTGTCATCCACAAACTTGAAGAGGATATTCTGCATCTGCTCCTCCAGGTCACTGATATAAATATCAAACAGGAGAGGTCCCAGAAGAGTCTGAGGAATTCCACAGAAACCTGGCTTCCAAGTACAACATGAATCATTAACCACTGTTCTTCAAGCCTGATGATCTAGTTTTTCACCTATTAACTAGTCTGCCCTGACACCTAGGCCACAATGTCCCAGCCTGGACACAGAGGTGTTTCAGGACAGCATAATGAATGCCTTTGCAAGGCAGACTGCCCCTCCCGATCCACAGATCTCTCTCATCTGTGGAACAGGTATCCTCTTATTCTTTTATTTTGTCAGAAGAGATGAAAAGTCATCAATAAAAACTCATTTAAAAAACCAAAAAGCATAAGGAGGCACATGTCCCATGAGTGGTCTGAGGCTTGGTAAGCCTGGAGAAGAGAAGACTTATGAGGAAGCTAACAGCAGCCTTCCAGTATCTATGAAGAGGCAATCAAGAATATGAAGACAGGCTCTTTACAGCCGTGTATAGTGGAAAAATAAAAAGTTATGGACATAAATTGAAAGAATAAATATTTTGACTGGATGGAAGGCAAAACTTTTCACCATGAGAACAGCTGAAGAGTAGAGAGGGTTACCAAAAGAGCCTAAGCAGTCTCCAGCCTTGGAGGTTTTCAGGAACCAACTGGAATACAGGTCTGAGCAACCTGA
Source organism: Syrrhaptes paradoxus (assembly GCA_013400615.1). NCBI lineage: Eukaryota > Metazoa > Chordata > Aves > Pterocliformes > Pteroclidae > Syrrhaptes > Syrrhaptes paradoxus. The sequence goes on along the minus strand of VZTO01008146.1, from coordinate 29,255 downwards.
TGTGAAGCAATAAAAGAACTTGCTTTGAGCAGGAGGTGGGAGTAATTATGCAGTGTATTTTTTATCTACTGTCAGGCAGATCTGTGGTGACCGAAAGCACAGACCCACAGATTAATGAAAATAATGGTTCAGTCAGGCACAGCAGCAACTGTGCTCTTTGAGCTTAGCCAAACAGTCTTCTGCAAAAAAGAGAATAAATCTCAGAACACTTTCCTTCTACCAACAAATGCCTTTCAGGAAAAGAAAAGGAAAAAGGGAAAGAAAAAAAAAGCAAACAAACAAACAAAAAAGGTAACAAGCGACTGAAAAAACATAAAACTACAAGAACAATACGGTTCAGTCAACACATAGGTTGCCCAGGTTGTTTTGTAACAAATCAAAAAAAGCCACATCAATGTCTATATATAGATTTAAAAACTATCTTCCATATTTAATTCTGCTCATATTTAAATTTACCCTATATTAGGAAAGTATTTGACTCACCTCCCCAGAGGTCCAATTGCCACAGTAAGATTTCCTCCAAGTGTAAGATTCCCTCCTTTGGCAAAAGCTTCTACTGCTCTTTCATGATTCAATATTATCACTAAATCTGAAACCTATAAAATATAAAAAAAAGTACTATACTTTTTAAGAAGAAAGTTAGAACAGCATGAGAGAAGTATCTTTGGTTTTGAAGGAAAGCAGGTGGGAATATCTTCGATATTCCCTTCTGTAAACGAAAACTAGTTCCAAATTTATCAAGGTTTTAATTCAAGTGAGAATCTCTCATTCTCTCAGAGAATTACTTCCTTTTTATGTAAAGGATTCATTTGAAACAGTTTTCATATCAAAGCTGATTATTTTTCTGAAAGGTATTTTTAAACTAAAAATCCTTTCACCTATTTTTAAAATCAAATTTGACTGATTTTTTTTCCTAGTGCTGATATGGTCAGTATGTGATACACAACAGCTGTAACAGAAACCCTATTTTACTTCAAAATTTCCTAATCTACAAATTTCTGTTTTCTATAGATTTTGAAAACAATCATGAAGGCATTTTCAGATGTGAAGAGCAATCAGATTAAGAAAATAATGTTGGCCCTTCCACAATCGAATTAATAACAGCAAGACAGAGCCTAGTAAACAAAAATTATTTTCCAAAGAACAAACAGGTAAAAGAATCCAGGTTTTCCTGCTACTGACAAAATTGTATCTTCTTGACAGAAAATTTTTAAGACTTGAATATATGAGATGTAGCCAGTCTCTTCAAGAAACTATTAAACCAAATAACTGAAGAGCTAACAAAGTATTTTTGAAAGATTCAAACACAAAATGGAAAAAAAAAGATGACTGTTTTTAAAAAGACTTTATTTGCCTGGACTGTGACACAAAACGCATGTATCTGAGAACTTCCACCACTATTCAAATTGATGACTATTACCATCAGTATTATAAAACTGTAACTCTTTTTGATTTAACAAATTTCAATGAGAGTCTCCTATAACTCTTCTCCTTAACTAGGACACATTTTAAGGAAGGAAAAAGTCTTTCAAAAACAAGCATGATCCTATAAAGATCACTCTATTTTACCTGAAAGCTCAGTAAACACACTACATGTACTAAAAATAACCCCTCTCCAACAGTGCCAGTCTGTTCAACAGAGGAGATTATACTTTCTGTAGCTTACTGCGATGGATTATCTTTTCAACAGCTATCTTGACTATCCAAGGACTACGGTGCCTGATCTTTCATCTGGTAGATTTGACTGAAAGCCAGGTTCAGAAAAAACTTGCAACTTACCCCAAATTCCAAACAGTGACAGCAGGGAATACAAGAGGAAATACCAGATTATTTGCAAAACAAGGCTGGCCCAGAAGTATTACACACAGCATAAGAGAGGCCTTTGTTATTAGCCCCCTGGTAACCTCCACCCCATCCCAAACAAAAGCTGTCAGACATCAGTATTTTCTGAATCATCCAGGGATGGAGAGACAATGTCATTCAGGATGCTGATACCTCCTCTTACCTATTACGAGGATGAATCCACAGCTAAAGCTAAATGAATCCATAGTGAGAAAACCTTCAAGGAAAGAATTTAGATGAATTTTGAAATTGTTCTTTAATTTGAGATACCAAGTTGTTTACTATGACTTCTGAAGTCTGTGATTTCCTTAGCCACAATTAAGCACCACTAGGACTGTGCCAACTATAATCTCTCCTACAGTAATAAAATTCAACCAATTCTACAACTTTTAAGTCTATATATGACTAATAGAATGCTGAAATTGGACTCTGGGCTCCTAAACCACTTAGATGTTTCTGAATAGCAACTCTCCTCTAGAATAAATAAATAAGATTGTGTTATAATAATGCCAGTAAGGAAACAGTATTTTGTAAGCTGACTAAAATTTCAAATGAAGGGCACAATACTGCTCAGAAAAAACACCCTCTCAGAAATAGCTTCTGTATTGAGAACATTTAAGTATCAACAGTAAATGGTTACATTATCTAAAAGATCAGACGGAGATTATTAAAGGAAAAGTTTCATAGACTAAACAAAGCATGTGGAGAGTCTGTTTCCCTGTCATAAAAGAAAAAAAAAACAACAAAACACCAAAAAACCAAACCCAAAACACCAAATGCTGGGGCTCAAACTCAATGTTTTGTTACATGTTCAGATCCCGTAGTCAGGAAAACCAAAGAAAAGCCCTCACATCCTTTAAAAAGTGCACAGCAATAATGCCTGAGATGACACAGTGAACAATAAGGATATAATAAAATATTGATCCGTAGTTCATTATGTGAGTGCTGGCAGACTGGCTGTCAGGACAGGGATAGCTGGCTAGTTGTAGGAGACACACTGGGGGCTGGCATGGACCACCCAGATCAGCTATGCATGGATTCTTCTGAAGAGCAGAACACACATAGCAAGAGATCTTGTTGGCAGCATACTGTTATTTTGATTTTCTTTGGCAGAACAGAAGCTACAGAAAGCAAAGAGAAGGACAGGACTGCAGGCTAGGGTGGGAAAGAGGATGAAAGATGGAAACAAACAAGGATGAAGGAGCTATGAGGAAGAAGAGACGGGAAGCAGAGGCAGAGTGCCGTCAGGGCTCAGATCAACAGGATTTCTCTGAACATGTTGAGAGCCCCTTACTTAGCCATTTATGCTGGCTGGAAACTGGCTTGTTTTCTGTAGCATTCCTTCAGAGGAGATACCACCAGTTTTGGTGCTCTCAAACTGAAGGGTCAGGTCACTAATCACAACTTTGAGTGGGAAATACACAAAGTACAGCAACATTAGCTAGGCTCCATTTTACTCCACCCTCCATTCCTTTCACTGTTTCCTGCCAGATGGAGTCCTTGTGCTCTTTAACACAGCATGTGATACAGTATTAAGTATAGGATACTTTTAATTAACTCCAATTGGCTTATATGTGAACACTGACAGAAAGCTTTCCATAAGGGAAAAATTCAGTCTGCTAGAATTGAGAAATCGAGAAAACAGCTGTTATGTCACTTCTTTTCATTTAAGTCTGTCCAAGTAATTAGACTGATAGGATCAAAATGCCTATTTAGTTTGTCTAGTATAAGTGAATTTTATGATAGCTTTTTTTACACAGAAAAATAGATTCTATGATTTCACCAACATTTAGATCTTTGTCAATGCATTTTAATTTCTTTTAAAAAATGTTACTGACAAGTATTTCAAATGCAAAAGTATACCTCAATTCCAATTTCAAATCCACCACCAAGGCCAGCAATTCCTATTGCAGAAGGAGCAGACCAGGCTGTTGTGCAAAACAAGACAAAATTACAGAATTTTTACCATGTTGTAAGAAACACTAATTTTATTATTACAGTTAAAAAAATGCTAAAAAATTCTCAATTTAAAACTATGTTCAAAACTACTACAATGGAATCATATAACTACACTGGTTTATCCCACAGGAAGAAATTTAAGAAATACAAACCCTTGCCATCTGAACAAATTTTTGTTACAAATTATTCATGATACTGAAAGCATTTATATCTGGGTCAAAAGTAGGTACAAAATTTTGAAAACAGCTTTCAAATCAAACATTGTCACCTATTGGCTTGACTCCTCACACATCTCGTGTCTTATGCTTTGAAAAGAAATAATGAAGAAAAAAATACTTTTTTCTTCTTTAAACTCTCCAATGAAGTACAAAACGAAAATATCCACTTACTTCCATTAGGAAGGCGAGCTAATACAATTCCACTTCCACCTCGAGCGGTGACCAAAAATCCAGCTTTGATAACGGACAAAACCGCAAGGCCTTTGGCTTTAGCTATTACATGAGCTGAAACAGCAAAATCATTTATTCAAGATCTTGTAAGAGAAGTTCTAAGAGAAGGGGAAAATAAAAACACTACATTTAACAATTTTGAACACATAAAAGTCAAATAATCAAAGTGAAAGCTTAAAGAAAACTGCAAAAAAGCTGAACTGATAATGACGCCTCCACTCCATAGTCAACCACAAAGCTAGTCACAGTTCACATTAGCCTGAGACAATCTCTCTACTGCCACAATTGTTTTGCCTGTCTCTGTTAGCTCATACAGAATTAGCCTGCTTATTGTCATGAACATTGTGTATGAGTACCCTTAGCAAAATAAAGAGGCAGTGAATAGTTGGCATCCACATCTCTACAGATTTTTGGAGGAGTCTGAATCCAGATCACAGTGACATACAGTAGCCTAAGTAACTTATATCATTAGACAGTATTTGTGGCAAATAAAGTGCCATCGTCCTGCAATTCTTACTGCAGACCTTCTGGAACATAATATTTATAAATGCAAAGCCACAACCAGCAACACCAGTTGAAGGAAAACACTAGGAGAAACACAGAATAACAATTTGAAAAATAAAGAGCATGGCAGCAAAGACTTTCCTTCAACTTATTTTCATATAGCTAATTCTAATAAACACAGATATACAAGAACTAGAGCCACTATTCCAGGTTCTCCCTTAATCATAGAATCATAGATGGCCTGGGTTGAAAAGGACCATAGTGATCATCTAGTTTTAACCACCCTGCCATATGCAAGGCCGCCAACCACTAGACCAGGCTGCTCAGAGCCACATCCAGCCTGGCCTTGAATGCCTCCAGGGATGGGGCATCCACGACCGCCCTGGGCAACCTGTTAAGAACAGACATTATGTTAAGAATGTCTCCTTCTCTGGAGACATTCAAAGCCCGCCTGGATGCATTCCTGTGTGATCTGATCTAGGTGTTCCTGCTCCGGCAGGGGGATTGGACTAGATGATCTTTCGAGGTCCCTTCCAATCCCTAACATTCTGTGATTCTGTGAGACAGGTGAGCATGAGACAGTCCATCCACCCCAGAGGGAAGCCTTCCTGTGCTGATACCCTGTGGTTGTAAGCATGCAGAAGACCTTTCCCAGTAAATATTGTCTGCCTAGAATACAGCAAACTGAACTTCTTCCAAAATGTTTTCACAAAAGTTATGGCACCCCAGATCTTCATTCCTCTCTTAAGTTATGGTCAGTGAAAACAGAGAGAATTGGTAAAGAGAGCATGATTGAAACACAGGGGAGTGCTGGAGGTTTTAGCTGAGTTAAAACATTTTCTTTACTCACGAGGTATGATTTTATCAGGTCCATTTCTAGAAGTTATTTCTGTAAATTCTCGCAATATTTTAGCTGCCTTTTTAGCTTCTGACTTCAGGTTGGAAGGTATAGGGTTATTCACTGTAAAACATGAAAGAAATAAGAAATTATATCTATGGTCAGTTCAGGATAGCTCATATAAAAATCAAAGTGTAATTTGCATGGGAAAAGTGGTTCTTTACAAATAAAGAGTAAGTCAAACAAACAGGGAAACAGCAAACATAACAAATGATCTTCTGCATCAGACCCGCATTTTGTCTCTGATGGTTGTAACAGAAGACACCATTTATGAAGAGCACACAAGCCCATTCTTTTCCACACCCTGTTCTCCTTGTAATTCCTGAGTCCACATTGGTAACAGCAAGGATGTTGGAGATACACTCTCTGTTGTTCCTGTCACTATTTACTTATGGGCTTGTTGCATATGAATTTGTCTAACACCTTTTCAAACCTGCTGATACTCTTTGCCTCCAGAACTCCTGCAGCAGCAGTTCACTACCTGCTACTTAAAGAAATACTTGGCCTATTTTAATCTACTAGTTACAGTGAATGCCTGCTAGTTCAAGCTTCATAAATTCTGGTGAGCAACTACTACATTGAACTTATCCACCAACTTCATGCTTTTATAAACAGCCATAGCCCCCCAGCCTTCTCCACTTCTTCAGGAGTCCCAGTCTTCTCAGACTCTCCACAAGGTAGTTACTCCATTACTCTGATCACTCTAATTGCTCTTCTCCGTACCACCATCAACTCTGCTGTTCTTCAAACTGGCAACTGTTGACCAATGCACACTAATGATTAATTAACATCTCTTCAGGAGCTAAACTTGCAGCATGTTCTGAAAGTGAACAAAATTCTGTTTCAGACCAAGAAATTTCCTTTAGAAATCTACTTCCTGTTGAAGGGCTTATCAATATTTTCTTTCCAATGTGATCCAACATAAGCACCTCTGTAGATTCCAACTGAGGAAAAAGCAAGGATTAGGGATAAATTATGTTTGCTTTATAAAGCTGAAGACTACAGTAGCAAACACAAAAAATCTTGCCATTTACCCCCCAATGCATCAGATCATAAATTCTACAGAAGAGAGATTAATTCCATTTAGATCTACCAGATCTGCTGTCATTAATCAGCTACTGAATAGAATCAAGTATTATAAGATATTCTTCAACAGTATAAATACCACTTTATGTATCAATAGGAACATTTCACCTGTAGATTTGCAAAAAGAGGCTTTAGTGCAGATAAAAAGATATGAGTTAGTCTTGATTCTTACATCTATCAAAACCTTCAAAGCTAAAACTTAAATTATTCTTGTTTTCCTGTCTGGATATATCAACACCCACCATTTCCAAGTTTTCAGCAAAAAATTGTCATAGTAATACATGAATGTATTTTCAGATCAAAGGTTCATCTAGCCTCATGTCTTGTCTCTGAAAAGAACTAGTGATAGTATTTCCATAAAATTCCATTGTTCTTAAATTCACAAAAGTATAGAGAAGACCATGCATAGAGAAACAACTTTCAGTCAAAAGTGGCCTACTTTTTAAATTGGTGTTCCCTAAACATTCATTCACCTCTTCACTCTGGGCAACATTCCCACCCAAAGCCATGAAGGCGAGGACTAAATACATTCTGAAATTAAATCAATGAAGCTTGGAAAGCAATTCAGCTCAGACTAAGTGAAATGCCTAGCAGAAAGTCAGCCAAGTTTCTGTCCAGGCTCCGTTGACTAGAATAGGAATTACACCTCTGCTTTTCAAAGTGAAGTGTATTCCTCTAGTGTGTTCTCCAACCAGGAAGGAAGATTCCCAGAACAAGAGGGATTTTGACAGCTGAGTCTCTGAACTAGTTTCCCCTGTGAAAGCTTGTAGCAGCATTTGCCTTTGGTGAAAATGCAGCAGGTATAACACTGGAGAATTTGAAGTGACAGCAGACATCACAAGGTTGTGCAGAAGTATCAGCCTCCCTGGGAAGAGAAGGAAATAGATGCACAGAACACAACAGACTCTAAACTGCATTGTGGTAACAGGGAGAAGACATATTACTTCTATCTCCTAATCATTCCTCCCATTTTCAACGGATGTCCAAGTCCTCGTGTGTGAAAGGATAGGGGAAGGTAAAGCTCGAAACTCTAAGAGCTCAGGACTTTCAAAAAAAGCTATTGGTATATGTGATTTTCTCTGACTGTTATGGCACTAAAAGTATAAGGGGCTGGCAGGAGTTTTGAATGTGTGTTTCTTCCTTGGCTCACCAGGCTGGAACCTGGCTCTGTGGACACAGCAAGAAGAGAGGCTGGTGTAGCCCAAACAAAACATGAACAGACAATTGCTTTTGGTAGATTAGCAAACTGGGCTGGAGCAAATGTCTCCATTATTTCTTTTGTTTGTGCTTGACATTGCATTTTCAAGGTCAGAGGGGAAACATTACCAGCATGTTGCAAGAGAAAAACAGGAAGATTTTTTGCTTTTGTGTGGAGATACATTAAGGCAGTCACAAAAAGCCTGTTGCAATACCAGTCTTCTCAAGAAAGCATAATACACTTTTAGCATATTATAACTTACAACCCATAATTAGTATTGTAACACACTGCATGTCTAGCTGCACAATCAGCTGAATACTTTTGTATGTAGGTTTTCATTTAAGATATAAGTCTAGAGGTCTCAGTTTTGGGGACGGTCACATACTCAGTCTACACAAGATACACATTTCATGGTACTCAATTATTCTTATGGTGGAAAGTATCCTTCATTTTAACTGTAGTAAAATGGACGGTGACATGCTTAACCATGCAGGAGTCCTAGCAAAGTGATAAAGACAACGAAAATAAGATGTGTGCACACTGGAGATAAAAAACACTGCAGAGATAAAAAAACATTACGGAGCAAAAGCAAACATCCAGCTTCTAGATTATAGAGAAATAAAATAAACTTCTGTGTTCCTCTCACTCTCCTCTTCCTTATCTTTGCATGCATTCCTTCCTCCCCTTTGCTTCTCTTTGTCCAGTCTCAGAATTTGGAAGAACATTTCCAATTAATTCTTCTTACTACTAAAAAGGAAAAAAACCCAAAAACCAAAAAAACCTTGTATTTCAAACAGAATAGAAGAGAGAAATCCCTTAGCTAAGTCCATTGAAAAAACATGAGATGTTTTCATATCTAAAAGTCTGCAAACAAAAAAAGATGATTTAAAAAAATCACCTTGCAGTTTTCATATGCATTTTCAGATTCAGAATTGCTTCAGATTCCACGGTTAGCAGAAAACACTGTGTGCATGTTTATGTGCACGTAGAACTTACTATTTAATTGAAGCCAATTCAAAGCTGAACTTCATGAGCCAGCAAAAGTAACACTGTTACTACCTCACTGTCCCTTGAGTTCTCAACACCTAAGTGGTTTCAAAATTGGTTTTGGTCACAACTTGGGGAAGGAGGGAGCATACCAGAGTAACCCTTTTCAGTGTTTGCTTTGGAAGTTTCACAAGATAACTATAGTGACTCTGTGATTTTCCTACCTGATTTTTATCCCAGTGTTGCTATTCAGGAAAAAATTTCTCATGATGAGGATGGTGTTTATACAAACAGGTTGTCCAGAGAGGTGGCAGATGCCCCATCCCTGGAAACATTCAAGGTCACTCTGGATGGGGCTCTGAGCAACGTGATCTAGCTGAAGACGTCCCTGCTCATTGCAGGGGAGGTTGGACTAGATGACCTTTAGAGGTGCCTTCCAACCCAAACTATTCTATGATTCATCTGCACTATGATTCTAAAAGTTATATTCCCAAATGCAAACTTTGCACAGAAAAATGGCATTACTCAAGCAAACTAAAAATTATGTATTCCCTCTAAAAGGGTATTTTTTTTGTGCCACATGGTGTGGGGTTCCCTTATTACCAGGGAATAGGGGAGATGGACATTCCTCATATAGCTGTACACCATAACAGTGTATGAGAATAACCTAACTTCCCGTCCTCAAAATAACAGCAGAAACTTCACTTTCTCCCTGTATTGTTTGTTTCCTACATCAATATTGCTTCTGCATCCCCTGGGTATCTACAGGAATTCACACTTCCATTGTCCTTTGCTTTTTTCCCTTCCTGCTACAGATTGAAGCAATGCAGGATTATTTTTCTGGACTAAGAAACAGCAGGAGGATTTGACAACAATATTCTGCCAGTTACTTTGCATGGAGCCAGATTTGCGCACTTCTAGAAGCAGGCTAAGAAATGGGTGATATTCCTAAAGTGCAGTAGAGATACAGAGGAGAGGAGAGGTTGAACGCACTGAAGAGCTCAGAGCTACACTTTGTAGATAGAGAAGGGTTGTGAGTAAGAAGACTTAGATCCAGTTTTTAATTTAGACAGCAGCATGTATGAAAATTAAAGCAACTTTAATCGGCAAGCAAGCGTGGCATTGAAAGGCTTTAACAGCAATGGACAGGATCGACAAGCCAACTGATTAAACACTTCCATTGCTGAAAACGAACACAGTTTCTTAAAGTGGCTATATGATTCTTTCTATAGTGACTCGTTTTGAGTTGCTTTGTTTACTTCCATAAGGTTAAACAGATATTAAGGAACTGGCAAGATGCCTACAGGGACCTTGAGGAACTGATGACTTGTTTAAAAAAAACCAACAAACAAGCCCACACCCTGACCTTAATTATGTATAATGTGACGCTTGATAAAGCCTGGCTGGACTCCCATTTGCTAAGATTGTTAGAGCCACAGCAAAAGATATTAAATATTTTTATCACTGAGGGAAGGGGGAGGTTTGGCTCTCCCTCTTAGGCTTTGCTACACTCAACATTTTGTGGACAGAATTCCAGATTAAATAAAGACACAGACAGTAATCATGAGTCAAAAGGCAAAGTTTCATGGTTAGCTATATAACATGAGTTGGACGCACTCTCACTATTAAATTTTAGATCAATCAGTTTCATAAAACTTTGTCAAAGGCAAAGAACATTATGTTTTTTCAGTAGAAAAAATAGTAAGTGAAAAATTGCATAAATATGTCAAAGACAACTCAAAAGTAGTTATTTACCTTCTCTTTTCCCCCTAGAAGTACATGGAGGTTTACACTATAAAAAGGTGGTGTCTGGCCCAAAATGCAATAGAAAGAAAATGAATAAAGATCATAGTGAAGGTCAGGGACAAAATCTTGTTTCTACTTATTTTAATCACTGTATAAACATAAGTGGGATTTCTGTGACATCAAAAACGGTTTAAGCTTCTGTTCACCTATCAAATTGTACTCCTCCCTCCCAAGCTTACCTCAGGATTTGAACTGTAAACTTCTTTTCTTAAAAACTGATGTAATATTGCAAATCTGTTATAATATCCGCTTTCTAATGTAAGTACTGTATGGATATTTAGAAATAAGCAGAAGTTCCATGTTCCATTTACCCCTTCAATAACATAAGGAATCATCCTGTAGCACTGTCTTCACTATCAGCTTTTAAGTATGCATATATAATTGCCTGTTTTGTATTCAAGTAATGCTCAGGAAAGAGGTAACCAGGAGCAATAAGACAATATCTATCAGGAGGATATACTGACTGATGGATTTGGAATGCCACGAGCAGCAAATGCTCATCTGGGAGCAAGCTTAATTTGCATTCCTGCTTGTTGTTGAAAGGAGAAGATATTGAGCATATGTGAGTCAGCAACACAAACCTCATGGGGGAATATCAAACCAAAATTGATTAACTGCTTAACTTGTAAGCTGATGAGGCAAGTACGTCAGCCTCTAATTTACATTCTGACTAACAGTAATAATGTGTTGGCTGAACATTTGGTGAAATTATCTGAGCAAGGTGTAATAAAGAATAAAGCCTTTTTACTTAAAAGCTATAGCTAATTCTGATATATGAACAGATGAAATAAAACATGGTGGCTCTATGAGAACCTGAACATCAAAAGTACAGTTTCAAAGAAGATTAATGATTAAGTGGAGACAAAGCTTCACATGCAGATTCCATACATATGTTGCCCATGTATGTATGAGCTTTGAAGTATTTGGTGGAAAGGGGTTTTGAGGTTTTTTTGTTATAAAAAGATAAAAAAAAGCAAATACGTTCTATGAGCCTCAGACAGGAATTCAATCTTCACTTTCACTTCACTAAGAAGTTCAGAAACAGCACAAGAATACATTAAAGCATAGCTGATTTGCAAATACTCATGGCTATAACAGCAACATCAATTCTGAAAAGCTTGTATGAATAGAGAACATTCAAAATAATGATTAAGAACTTTCATAAAACATGAGACTCTAGCATACTCAAGAAATGTTCAAGAACAACATCTAATGGGAAAGAGAAACCTGCAAAGCAAGACAGTGCAGTGTTGGAAAAGAACCTAAACAAGATACTTCAGTTCAGCATTAAAATTAAAGAGATTAATGCAATTTTGGTTTCACAAATGTGTAACTTTGTGGTACTGTGGCAGCCAGCTCCAGCCTTGGGATTCATTTGGTACTCAGAATTCCTAGAACAGCAGGAAAGATGTGCATCATAAGCATTTTGCCTAACCCAAGAAAAAGTGAAGTGATACAGAGCAGTGGATGACAAGCAAACTCACTACCCTGGACGTTAGGAGAGCTGACTTTGGCCTCTTCAGGGACCTGCTTGGAAGAGTCCCATGGGATAAAGCCCTGGAGGGAAGAGGGGCCCAAGAAAGCCGGCTAATATTCAAGGATCACTTCCTCCAGGCGCAGGAGTGATGCATCCCAACAAAGAGGAAGGCAGGCAAAAATATCAGAAGAAAGCTAAAGCCCTAACAGAATTAAATATGGCCAAAGACATTAAAGGTAACAGGAAGAACTTCTATAGGTACGTCAGCGATAAAAGGAGGACTAGGGAAAATGTGGG
>VZTO01008146.1:0-15524 GCA_013400615.1 Syrrhaptes paradoxus | reverse complement strand
TTTTTCACTGTGAGGGTGGTGAGACACTGGAACAGGTTGCCCAGGCAGGCTGTGGATGCCCCATCCCGGGAGGTGTTCAAGGCCAGGCTGGATGAGGCTTTGAGCAACCTGGGCTAGTGGGAGGTGTCCCTGCCCATGGCAGGGGGGTTGGAACTTGATGATCTTTAAGGTCCTTTCCAACCCTAACCATTCGACGATTCTATAAGCACCAGACTATGTTAAACATGCCTCCATGCATCTCTCTCCATTCATTGCTTCCAACACCTGAAGACAATGGTAGACAACAAAGTAGTCAGGTCAATGAAATGTCAAGAAAAGATCTGTGGAGTCCAAGGAAACAGTGGCAGAAGTTGAAAAGGAACCTGGAGGAAAAGAATGGAATTAAATAAAGGCAATAACTACCTCCTTTCATTTAAACCCAGCAGACTTCAGTCATCAGAGGCTGAGCTTCTTATTCCTGGTTTTGGAGCCAGCAGCAACAAGCAGATATTGTTTTGTGGAGACTCCAAGGAGCAGGAAAGTGGAACACCTCAGAATGTGCACTTTGATCATCCTGCTGGAAAGCACTAATGGTATGGCAAAAAGGAGCCTAGGAAAGCAGTAGCAGCGGATGACAAAGTATCAGTTATTGACACAGAGGTTCATGCCAATTGTTTATGTTGTACAGTTCTGCCACAGTCACTGGCAGGCACAGCAAGGGAGATAGAAGACAACAGAAAATACATCGGTGAGGGCAACGGAAGCAAAGTTGAAAAGAGTCTCTCTGTACAGTGAAGCCTTACACTAATCTCATGTATTTCTACTATGCTCCTCATCACTTGGGTTCCCATAATTTTACCAACTTTCACGCAGTACTGTCCCTCAACAAGCCTGTTGGTAGTAGTTAGTGCTATGTCTGAGACAGTAAGAGTTACAGCACAGTACAAGTACTACAGCAGGAACTCCATGGCCTTGCAGAGTGGCAGCTGAGCTGCACTGCAAGACTCGAATGTGTGCTTTCACAACCCTAAAGGTTTCTGTGCTGTGGATTAATATAACTACTCTTTCCTCCTTCCCCACTCTGGATAACAGGAAGTTTACTGGATGGTACTGTATTAAGCTGATGCTGGTAGTGGTGGGGGAGGGAGAACAGACCTTCTAGAAAGGTCCATGGAACCTGCAGCCTTCAGCATCCAGAAAACAAGGAGATGGAAGAATTTTAAGGTTTACCTAAGACATACATAAATACAATCAGATTTTTCTTCCCAAACACTGCATTAGAAGGAAGTTAAACTGTGCTTAAAAATAAAGCTGAAACTAAAAACACCCAACTCTTATCCATGTTAAAATCTATCTGTTCTTCCTTGTTTCACCTGCAATAACTGTCTAAAGTCAGAGTTGTTGTCAGCCTGCTCACAAGAAAACCTCATAAGCATACTCATGCCCTCAAGAACTCAAACATGAAAAAGGAATGTCACATAACAGAAGTCAGCCCCTTGTCTGGAAGGAAAATTGCCCAGCAATTACATTTCCCAAAGAGGTGAACGTCACATAAATTTGTATCACTACATAAAGCTATTTACAGTATTTTGAGGATTTTTTTGAATTTGAAAGAGGGCTATAATTAGAAATAATTCCTGAATTTATGAAACTTGCATTTCCAAAATTACTTAAATATATTTAAATCAACATAATTTAGGGGGTGGGAATGAAAAATGCCATTTTAAAGATTAGTACTTCTGAAAACCTGTATGGAATCTTGCACTGCATCTGCATGCTTATTCCAAGACAAGCTAAGAAGTCAGACAACAATGATGAGGAAGCTAGTCATCTACATTTGGATTTTGTTATGCAAATACACAGTATGAAGTAAAACCAAAGCCTACAGAATCACAAGACTTTATTAAAAAAAAGAACCGCTTCAAACACCAAAGCCTTTCCATTAGTAGAAATTAAATAATGGAGATAGAGAGCAGATTTCTTCTGTTGTTCTTACCTCTGTATGCCTGCGATGTCTGGTTGTTTATTTCAATGTTGTTGCGTTTTGTTGATTAGTTGTTTTCTTTTTGTTTTAATACATTACTGTGAGTTATGGAAACCAAAATACCTCTGGAGATAACTCAAAGGAATCTAGTATTATTAGAAGCATGAAACTGTGGTAACTCTCAACCTGGAGAGAGAAACTGCCTCAGCCCCAGCCTGCACTTGCACTACTTTTACCATTTGCTGTTATTCCAAGGCAAATTGTTCTTTGCAGCCTTTAGAAGCAGCTAACTTTGGGCTAGGGCTTTCTGCTATGACGTTTCTAAAGGAGAAAACTACTTCCTGGTCAAGTTTTTAGTCTGTTGTCCTCTTAAGCACAGGGATTTTGTAAACTCAATCTTGCAAAGACACAAACTGAGATGTTAGCTGATGACCTTTGTGAAAACAAAGCAAAATTTATTTGAAAAGCTGTAATTACATAAAATAACACATCCAAAAATAAGCTTAGCCTCTGCACAGGATAAGTGAATATATTAAATTCTATGAACTGTGAAAAAAGTATTTATGCCCGTTAGCTATGTCAGTGTGAATATTGTTATGTATAGTGTCCAAAAGCATACACAGTTTTTGGTCAGCTGCTAGCGCTGACAAGCTGCCCATTCAGATCTTGCTACCAATTACGTGTGTACCTCTGCAGCATGGGAGCTCTAAATTCTTCACACGAAATATCCATTTTGTTAATGCTAAAAAAACCCCACAGCATGCAAAAAACCTGCATGGCCACAGTTTCATTGTGCGCATACTTTTTATTACTTTTCTCAACAAAGAGGAAAGAATTTAACTAATCCAAACACAAAGTGCACAATTTGGTAATTTAACAGGATATCAGTCCTCAATCCCACTTTGAACTACTTCCTTGACAAAAGACAAGGAATTTGGAAAAAAAACCCTGTAACACACAGAGCCACCCACAGTATCAAAAACATTTGATGAGTTGGGTTCCCTGCAGTTTTTGTACTGAAGTCAGCTTGGAGGAAATTCTAATAAGAGATGCTGAATCTCCTCTCATCTCCTAGAAAGATGAACTTTCTAATGAGAGATAGAATACATGAGGTCAAAATGATACTGACATAGCTGAACAATGCACTTTAAAGAAAAATATGTTTGCTTTGTACATGCAAGCTGTTTCAATTAGGTGTTGCCTCCTTATTTCTAAGGAATGGTGGCATGTAAAGACAGTCGCTAACTGCCTGAGGCACAGCTGAATCAGAGGAGTTCTTCCAAAGAGCACACCAGATATATCTGTTCAGCTGCATGGGAGGCAGAGCAGTGGAACACCTGCAGCTAAAAGTCTTCAGAAATCCTTGTAACTTTCAGCAACTACAAGAATGCTAAAATCCCAAGTCCACAGTTCTACAACCGAGTTGTAGTCTTTGCACAAGGAGCGAGGATAAATAGAAGGGGCAAGGGGAAAAAAATCACTCAGTTTGTACAAAGATAGTAAGAAAACAGCATTTTCAAGAATATAGAGACAGTGGTATGTTTTACAACAAGCACCAAAGGCTTACCCTGGGGGTTGTCTGAGGCCAAGTGAACTCTTCCAATAATTTGTACGAGAATTGCAGGCTTTTGCTCAAAACACGCCACCTAAACCCTGGGAAACTGTCTACCTGAAACTTTTTTAGCAAGTCTTTCACAAGTCTTTCGTATACACTTATTTGTAATATGTTTGATGTGTAAATAGTTGGTACAAAAGCGGTTGGGTGCTGCCCAACAAGCAAGATAAGCAGCATGACCAAAGCCAAGTCAGAACTAGGGATTCAGTTCTGCCTGTTTCTCCTGTTAATGCCAGAGTTGGTATAATATGTGAAATTTAGACATAGGGATAAGGGGAAAACCACAAAGGGAATCCCAACTTTGGTTTGCTAACTCTGTTTTAATAATGAAGAATGCACTTCAAGGCAATCCAAGCACGTAAACAAGCACATTAACCTTTGCACAAGAAAGCTTTGACTAAAACAAAATTGCACTTTTCAAAAAAAAAAAAAATTAAAAACCATCTTATCTTCTCACTAGGGACAGAAGCATAGGGAGAACAAAATGTAACAGACTACAACCCCAATGTGCACTACACAATAGTGCCGTATGCTACAATAATAACCTCCATGAAAAAAATATTTGGGTATCTGACCAAAATACAGACTCCAGCTATTTCCTGCAGAAAATATTTAACACTTCTCTCAGCAGAACCATCACTATCATTCAGATCCTCTCATCGCCCTGTTTCATAGATGTCCCAATTCCCTATGTGTACATGTCAAATCTAAGTTACTAATTCCCACAATGAATTAATTGCTACAATTAATCACACACGAAACGTTTCTTCAAACTAAAAGGAATAATTTTTTTTTAAAGTGTGTTCTACCTAAGCTCTTAGATTGTCTTGTTCACAATAGTGTTTCTCTCCTACTAAGTCGTACAGCCTATCCTTCATAGCAGCCTTGCATTACAGGCTCTTTTACAACAATGCAATGGATGTTTAAAAAAACCCTAAAATACAGAGAGTTTATCACATCAGAAATACTAATTCTTAGTGGTGAGGAACCATGATACAAGACAAAGAATGGTGAATTCTGTTAACAGCTTATTTCAAAGGTATGAAGTTGACATTAACTGACAAAGGTATAGACTGTGAGTCTCCTCCACTACTGAGGGCTGAGAAGGGAGAGCAACACTTAAGGTAATGATCCTCCCCACTCCCCTCTCCGAGACATAGAAACATGAAATACTCTGTCTCGAAGTTAGAGCTAGGGATGTATCTAGGTGTAATATACACACACAGAAATATTGGGTTTTATATGAACTCCAGAATGGTCTTTCAAAGCACTCACTTCTATATACAGCCCCACTTTCCCCCAACCCACAAACACATAGAAAGGTTGGGGTGGTGGGGAATTTGCTTCCCACACTGACACCTCGAGGCACTCCACCAGGAATAAAGGCACTCTACGTTGCTCAGGTTATATAACTGAGCTATAACAGGCAGAGATAGACGTGAAAATTCCACAACCAGCTCATCTCACCCTTCTCCCCTTCACCCAGGCCACATCTGACAACTGACCAGTGCCATGGCCCCTCCTGGCTCCACCACCCTGCCCCTCTGACACCTGCCAGCAGACCTGCGCAACTGCCGAGCGCTGCACTGCGCACAGAGGGGAATGCTGGACACAGAATCAATCTGATTACCAGTAATTTCCACTGCAAAGTAAAATAAATACCAAAAAAAAAGTGATGTATGCAGGCCAGCATATGAAGTTACATAAAAGGAAGTGTGCTATTCGTTCCGTTCTACAGAAAATATGTTATAAACCACGAGACATAACCTCTTCAGGTTAATCACTCATCACTTTCACTTGCAAGTCACAGATTTGATGCAAAATTTAGAGTCCGGCATTTTTATTTAACTTCCAAAGTGCTGTGTTTTGACTGAAGAACAAGGCAAACAAGTCTCAAAGGCAGGAGAGGAATCCAGTCCTGGCCGCACCCTGCCACCAGCGCTGCCAAACCCAGCCAGGTACACGGGACAGCCCAACAGATAAAGCCAGGTAAAAAACAACAAAAAACCCCAACAAAAACAGCCCAACAACAACAAAAAAACCCAACAACAACAAAAACCCAAAAAACCCAAACCAAACCAAACCAAACAAACCCAAAAAACCCAAGCTCTTCTGGAAAACGAAGCGCGCTTGTGCTCAACTTCACCAGCAGCCTGGCGAGGCCAACACTACTCGACGCTTCTTAAATTTCCCCTCGGAGGACGCACCACATGCCGCCACACCGGGCGAGAAGGGGAGTTCACGGCCCAGCTCAGCGCTGCTGGCAGGAGGAGCGCGTTCGCCGAGCCCGCGGTGCCAGCCCGGCCGGCTCGGCGGAGACCCCGGGGCCCGACCCCAGCGGCCCCCAAGCACCGACCGTTCCTGCAGCGCCCTGCGCCCTTCTGGGGGCTCCTGCAGCGACTGGGGGCGGGCAGCTGTCCCCCCTCCGCTGCCCCGCCACGCCCGCTCCAGCCGCTGGCCGGACAGGCGCCCGCCCACCCGGGAGGAGAAGGAGGGGCGGCGGGCAAGACGGCTCAGCCGCTGAGGTACCCACCTAACCCCCCGAGGGATACTCACTCCTGCCCGAGCCGGGACACCCCACTTCTCCTCTCCTCTCCTCTCCTCTCCTCACTGCCGCGACACTGGCCCGCGCCGGGGCGGCCCCGCCGAGCTGCGCACCTGCCGCAGGTGAGTCGGGCGGGGCCGAGGCGGCTGCCAACCGCCTGCCTGCCCGCGTGCCGCCCCCGCGCAGGCGTGCGGCGCCGTCCCGTNGGGAGGCCGGGGCGCGCGCCGCCCCCCCCCCCCCCCCCGGCGCCCCCCCGGCGCCCCCCGCGGGGTCGCGGGCCGCCTTTTTTTTTTTTTTTTTTTTTCTTTTTCTCTCCAATCAGGCAAAAAATGTAGCCGGCTGTAAGGGCCTGTGCCGTAAAGCGAGGCGCCGGCGGCGCGGCAGCCGGGAAGGTCCCCTCCTCGGGTGGCAGACTGGCCCTGAGCGAAGATGGCGGCGGGGGAGGTGAAGTCGGTGCTTTTCGTCTGCCTGGGTGAGCGAGGTCACCTCCCGTCCCGCTCCCGCTGCTCTTCGGTCGGGGCAGCTGGCGGGGGTGTAGGGAGCGCGGGGAGGCGCGGGCCGCTGCCGAGGGAGCCGTCCCGCCCGGCGGGGCTGAGGGGAGGCCTGGCCCGGGAGCCGCGGCCGTGCCGGCCCAGGGTGGCTCTGCGGTGTCCGCCGTCTCGGGGAGGGCCGGAGCAGTAGCTGAGAAGGGAGGCGGAAAGCAGCATCCATCGCCTTCCCGATTGTCTTTGGGATAGGTGGGAGTGGTCGGTAGGAAATCACACGTGAACTCCGGAATTGATAAACGCGAAGGTTATGTGTGGGGAAGAGCGGCCCCTGAACAGCGGAAAGCAGCGAGAGCTCTGAATTAGCTACTGCTACTCGAGAGCAGCGCCGAGCGGGGGCTGTGAATAGCTTTCGGAAACGGGCTGCCCCGTGCTTAGCTTCTGGAACAGCACGGAGGGAATGGAGAACCCGCCTGCAGGTGTCCGGGACGCGGTTTCCAGGTCTGGGCACCTGACTGAAAAGGGAGAGAAAGCGGTGACAGGAACGGCTGAAGTTAATGGAACAGTTTCGGTACAGAGAAGGAAAACATGTTAGAACTTTTATGTAAGAAAAATAATTTGGTGATGGGTGGGAGATTATTTTGATCTATGACATTACGGTCATCATGAAAAGGAGGGAAAAGGGCCAGGAAACTTTTTTTTTTTAAGGTATTATCTGTGTTTAAGTTGTGAATATCATGTCATGAGAAGTCATAGAAAACAGAAGTGTAAATGGGATGAGAAAGGGTTTGGATGCTTTCCTGAAGCTTAAGACAATTGATTACTGATAAGCAAGATGATCTCCTGCATCTTCAGAACCAGTGAATTGCTAACTGACTACATGGATTACAGGGCTGTACCCCATTTTGTACATGCTTTCTCTAAACATCTGCATCTGCTCCCTTCTAGGGATAACAAACTAGATGGCTTTTTGCTCTGATCCAGGAGGGTTTTTAACATTATCTGCTTCTGAGCCCTTATAATCTTACCTGTGTGCTCAGAGTTGATACTTTTGAATCCCTGCCATTTTGCCACTTTTGTTACAAAACCATTGGTTAATATGGTTTTATTTGCTTTCTGCTTTTTTGTTGTAATAGGAGAAATGCAGATTAATTGAATAGCAAAACAAGAGTTCAGTTTTGTGAAATATGTTCTGATGGTTACCTAGAGTAAAATCAGTCTCTAATAATAATTTAGGGAAAACATCCTTTAGTAAGGGATTATCAGTTGCTGTATGTTTGGAAGCCAGTGACTTAGACAAACATTTTTGATCAAAACATCTGATTAATATGCATCCTTCTTTCCAAATGCTATGCTCTAAAGGCAGTAGTAATCTTCACAGAATGATTCATATGTATCTATGGGTCTGTAAGCCCACAACGGTGATTTGCGCTGTAACAAGTTCCTGATCGAGTTGAGTCTCTGAGGAACTGTTTTTAGTGGAAGATAATGTAATAATTTAGGTATGGAGTGAAATCATTAATATTAAGCTTCAGGAAAGGGTGAACAAGTCAGGAGTGATGTTAATGGGATGGATTTTTTTAAAAAATGTTGTAAGTACCTTTACACTGGGTTATAAAAAAATAACCATAATGATATATGGTGTGTGACATAAAATCTAACTGACATGACAAGCACGTCTTTTTTCCAGTCAGATATATACTCCTTTCAGTTAAGTTTTGGAGGCAACTTGTTTCTTATTCCTGCTTTAAGTTTGCTTAATTTTTTTTTTTGCTAGTCTTGAAGAGTAATACTTATGCCTTAATAGATTTTTTTCCTTCTAAATTTTATTAGGAAAAATACCTCTCATTATTGCTGAAGAGTACTAAACAGATTTCTAGAATTTATTGGAGTATTCTGTGCTGGTTAATGAAGCTCATTGATTCTGAAGCTTGACATATTTAGTGAGAGCTGATCCCTGAAAGTACAAGCCTTCATGAAAAATTATATTTTCTTTCTACATACTTTTGAAAGAAACTTGCTACTGAAATATACGTTGACTGTGTTCTTTGTAATGAGATAAGCAGATGTTTGTTACACAGCAAAATACAAGCTCAGTAATGTGCATAACTACGTTAATGAAAATGGTTCCTCATCACTGAGAAAAATGAAGCACCCAGCAGCATATGTAATTACAGTATATGAAGAGGCGCTGGGAAATATTTTTTTTTCATTTAAGGCAAAGAAATAATTAAAACTAGAGATGAACCAAAATGCAGTTTTCTCTCTTTACGCTTACATAGCTCATCTAATTAATGGTTGAGCTCCAGAAATGAGCTTAATATGACACTGTGTTACATGTTGGCCTCTTTCTTACTGATGACTTGCGCACTATAGCGTGACAAGCTGCATGGGCATCTTACAACAGGCACTGACTATGTGTGGAAGAACAGTTGAAAGACAGGTGAACAGTAAGCAAAATGGTTTTTGTTGGGTGCTCAGAAAATTAATGCTTGTTATGAACCACTGAGTATGAGTCTTGCCATCAGAAATCTAGACTGTATAAAATAATTTCTAAAATGACAATTTATTGGATATGAGGAAACTAGCTTACAGTTACAGAGAGATTTGAATTTCCTAGTTCAGTTGTCATAATCCATTATACATGCTTGGATACAGCCAAATGCAGTGTTTCGTGGGACAAAATGTCATTTATAGCTGCAGAATGGGAAAGCAATAGGTTAGGTAAGATATTGAAGAAGTCATGGAAAACAGCTGCTGTAACAAGGGTTCTTAGCAAGCTGACAAAAAGAAATCATGCCACTGTTTGGATAAGGAAGTGAATGTTAGATAAATGTAAGGAAAATACCTTTCTTCTGTGCAGCATGGGTAATATAGCGGTAAGAATACAATGCCCTATTTAATCTGTGTTTCAGAATGATGCAGAGGTACTACAGAGTTGAAAGCATGGTTGTAAAAGTGATCTTGAAATTGGAAAATACTGTTAAGATGTATGCTTAAAAATGTTAGAATCTGATTGTTATGAGTAGGTGCTCCTGTGTTGAAAACTTTTATTTTTACTGGGGAAGCTTTAGGTTGCTGAGAAAAGCATAGTGTTCCAGTAGTTGATAACTCAGTATAAATAATCTTGCTGCAGGGAAAGATTTTAAAACTGTGAACATTCAGCTAGTTATCTGACGGTTTGGCTGTGATGAATCCTAGCAAGTCATGTTGCTATTGACATTGACTACATTGACTCAACGTTGACTGGCTAGGGACTTTGAAACCTAGGGCTTCTGCATTTAGATATCTTGAGCCAAAATCGAGTTCTGCTTAGATATATGTGTACATACACACGTATGCTAATATTTGACTTCTAAGAGAAATCCCACTGTGTGTTGGTAGTGGGGGGATGTATGGAAGTTAGGTGATGTCACTTAGGTAGCTGTATGCTTAGGTGTTTCAGATAAAGAGTGTAAGTATTCAGTGACATTAACTGCGAAGGGAAGGGCCAGGGAATCTGGACTACAGTCAGGGTGGTTCCTTACAAAGCTAATTGAATGCTGAGTGTGACAAGATGGACTTAACTGGAGGGATCTAGGAGTCATTATGAAGTTCAGATAGAAATTTGAGTACAGAACGGGATAGAGTAAGTAACAAGTTTTAAACACATGCACAGTTGCTTGGGATCATTCATACAGAGGAAAAAGACTGCACAGGAAGAAGTGGATGGCCTCAATGGCTGGTGTAATGGAAACAGAATTTGATAGTTTAGAAGGAAGAGTTAAAAGGTCACCTGTTTGAAGTAACAGAGAAAGAGAGGGAATGGACAAATTAGAAGTAGGGCATTATGACTGCAAATCTAATACTCATGAAAGAGTCAAATATGATTGTAGATGTTATCTCAGGTTATTTTCAAAAGAGCTAAGTAAATATTTCAGACTTTTTTTTTTCTTTTATAAAACAAATTATTAAAAACTTTTCCTGCAGTGCACTGTGTGGTTTTATTTGCCAGTATTCAAGAAAAATCAAATTAGAACAAGTGCAGAGTTATCTTGACTGGAGATAAATTTCAGTAAATTTCACGAGGAGACTTAGTCCTTGGTTTATTTAGTTTAGCACACCTATGCTTGACAAAGGTTCTGTATCTGCTGAAGGAAAGAAAGGTTTTTAAGATAGAGACTAGCGTTAACCAAAATCAGATGAGCATAGACTTCCAAGAATAAATACTAGGTGGGAATTGGAAGGTTTCTGGCTACCACAGGAAATTAGTTTCTGGAATTGCCTGTTAAGATAGATGAAGCTTTTTAAAAGAGAGCTTAATGTGTTTGTAAGAGAAGTGTTGCTGTATATGCCTGCAATATCAAAGGATTGGGTTCACTGATTATCAAGGTTGTTTTCTCTCTTATGCTGTATGTTACCATGATCCCTCTGTTTTCCATTACAATTATATTGTTTAATGCTTAACTCAATTAAAGAAGTGAGATTTCTTTTTTAATTTATTACCATAACCTTTAACTTTTTAATAATTAATAAGTACTAACTTGTTTTCTTACTTTATGTATGAAACCAACTTCTCCCTGCTTTATTTTTCTTCCAAGACTGATTTAGTTTCTCTCCTTGGAATAAAGTAGTTCAAACAAAGGAAATAGTATACTTTATCCTGGAAGAAGATCTACTGCCATCAAAATTCACTCTGTGTTTCATCAAGATCCATTTCTCGATGCTTAGCCAGTTCCTTTTGCCCATTTAGGGATTTGATGTTCTTCAAAATTTTGACAACAATTTTGTGTTACTTCAGTGGTTTACTTCCCACTTCTTATTTTTCAGTTGGCACGATTGACAGCAAGTTAATAATGCCCAGATCATAGCAGCTTCTTTAGCAGTGAAGTATCTACCTTGATATTTTGTTTGAAAATACAGGCATGAAATAAAGCTAAGTGCCTAATCTGAAAATTTCTTTTGGCTGATGGAAGTTCTTCTTTGTTCATGGGTATGTCATTTTTTACCATTTGAGATTTGGAAAGAATGTAATCAATAGTAGAAGAGTGATTTACTTAAAAGTGTAGAAATGAGTGTTGCCCTTTGTGATATTTTATATACTCAAAAGTCAGAGATGAGCAAAGTCTTCCTTCTTTTTGATGGAAGGTGACGAATTTGTGCGATTTATTGTGCATCTGAGTGACATATCAAATATTATGAATATCCATCTAGTTACTAAGAGTTTCTGAAGGATGAAAAGACTGAAAGAATTCAAGTAATAGTTGAAGTCTTTTTATTGTTACTGAGACATTTCATTCTTTTTCACAGAATATGTATGTTTGCATGTGAGTTTGAGAGGTGTACCTTAGATGGTAAACTTAGGTACAGCTTCAGCTGTGGAGCAAAAATGCTATAGATCCGTTATTACTAGTTTTTAATGGGACACCATTTCATTGTCAAAATAAGTTATTGAAAATAAAGTCAGATCAAGTAGCTAGTGCAATTGGAGGCCTTTGGAAGGGAAGACTGATTACATATTTATACAATTAAGTACCTTAACTGTTTGTTGGCTGATTGACAGCACTGAAGCTTTGCAATCAGTTATGTTTTGTTCCTAACCCTCCACATTTTGGACAAAAAATTTGGAAAATTTATTTTCCTGAGGCGTTTTTAGAGCTTGTGTAATTCATTTCTTTTTCTGGGGTTTTGGAATTGGTATCTGGAAGCTGCTTTTGACTTCTTCAGTGGTCTGGAAGATTTTCTACTACAGGTTGCTAAGCCATTTCATTACCTTGGTTCCACAGTGGTGGTGGCTGTGTTTTGGAATTGTCCAAAAGTTTTTGTTAACAGGTAGGTAGCAATGTAAATACTTCAGGCAAATATTCATTCATATTCTCTAGTAAAGAATTAGTTGAAATTTGCCAGTGTGTGGGCAGATAGAAGATAAAGATTATTTGTTGCCATTTAAATTCTGTAATTTTGCCTGATCTTCTGTAATCATGGATTCTTTGTGGAGGAGAAAAAAAAGAGCAATGTGCTTACCCAATACTCCTCCTTTTTATTTTAATAAGTTATATCTTTTCATATAATAGTATACACTTCAAGAGACTGATGGATAGTATAGAATCATAGAATGGTTTGGGTGGAAAGAGATCTTCAAAGATTGTCTAGTTCCAACCCCCTTGCCATGGGCAGGGACACCTCCCACTAGCCCATGTTGTTCAAAGCCCCATCCAGCCGGGCCTTGAACACCTCCAGGGATGGGGCATCCATAGCTTCTCTGGGAAACCTGTTCCAGTGTCTCACTACCCTCATTGTAGAAAAAGATTTCTTCCTTATGTCCAATATAAATCTACTGTCTTTCACTTTAGAATTGTTGCCCCTTGTCCTGTTATTGCAGCCCCCTTCAAGTATTGAAAGGCTGCAGTAAGACCTCCCCAGTCCTCTTTTCCAGGCTGCACAACCCCAGTTCTCACTCAAAGGTGTTCCAGCCCTCTGACTGTTTTTGTGGCTGCCCTCTGAACCCGCTCCAACACCTCCATGTCTTGTGCTGGGGATCCCAGCTCTGAATGCAGTACTCCAGGTGGGATCTCACCAGAGCAGAGAAGAAGGGGACAATCACCTCCCTCAGCCTGCTGGCCACACTGCTTTTGATGCAGCCCAGGATACAGTTGGCTTTTTGGGCTTCAAGTGCATGCTACTGGCTCATATCCAATTTTTTACCAACTTGGAATACCCAAGTCCTTCTCCACAGTCCTTCTTAATCTCTTCATCCTGCAGCCTGTATTGATACTGGAGATTGTCCCAACCCAGGTGTAGGACTCTGGGTGTCCACCCTTGCAGAATCTCCTGGGTTATAATAACATAAGCAAACCGAATTCTACTTAAGTAAATAAAAATCTTTAACCTGATCAATGCTGACAAATCCACACAGTTATTGTGGTTTTTTGTTTTGTTTTTAATAATCTGAAATGTCACTTTGATCTCCTGTTTCTATAGGAAACATTTGTCGCTCTCCAATAGCTGAAGCAGTTTTTAGAAAACTTGTAACTGATGAAAGAGTTGAAAATAAGGTAAGCTATTTATTTCTGTTCCTGCCTAAGAAATAATTGTCTCATAGCCAGTTAGTAGAAATAAGCTGTGAGAAAGGAAACACAAAAATATAAATCTGTTTTTCTGTAGTGGAGGATAGACAGTGCAGCGACATCTACCTATGAAATAGGAAGCCCTCCTGACTATCGAGGACAGAATTGCATGAAGAAGCATGGCATTACCATGAATCACATTGCCAGGCAGGTACTGTACTTTAATTTTCTTTAAATATGTGTATGTATTTGTTTTGTTGTTACAGTGGATGACAGACAGTGCTGCCGTTTCAGACTGGAACGTGGGGCGCTCCCCAGATGCGAGGGCTTTAAGCTGTCTAAGAAATCATGACATTCAGACAGTACATAAAGCACGACAGGTAGAAGAGAGTATATTTTCTTTCTTATTCATACCCATTGTTTGTTTAGCCCTAACCATTACAGTCACAGAAGGCATTTGACCAGTGCATGGTTAAGCATCAAGTAATAAGTACTATGTGCAGTTTTTCAAAGGACTCCAAAGTGACCTAACTCTTGTAGTTGAGGTTAGTGAGTTTCTTGTTATTAAGCTTCATTGGAAGTATAATTAGGAAGCATTGGAGCAGTTTCTGCATTATAGAAAAACCTTGCTTTTGAATGTTTTGAATTTTGGGCATTTTTATGAAACATTTTCTTAATACTTTTTAAAAATTGACTTACTCTAGTAATTTGGGATACTTCTTTCAGCAAGGAATATTCTTTTTTTAGTGGATCCAAAGCAAAGTAGGATAGCTGTTCACCCATCACAAAAAGCTTCTGCTCTTGCATTTAGATCTTTTAAAAGAATTTAGAGTGATAAATTAGAACAAAAGCACTGAAACCTGAGATTAGTAGCACAGTTGGTGGTAACTTAGAGGAAAACATACCCTTGAAGCATTCTTAAGTTAAAGACAGGTTTGTCACTTAGAGAAATCCTCTAAGTTTTACCAAAACTAATCTTGATTTTCATCACAAAAGAACTTACATTTCCGTGCTACATTCTAGAGAGATTGCAAATAAATGTATCTGCATCTATTTAAATCATTCAGGCACTCAAATAAATGCACATAACTTTACTTCAGTTAACTATTCTCTGGGTATAAGATATTCCTTTAGGACTTGACCTTTACTTAGCTTGAGTTTATGCCACCAGTTCTTGTACTGACAAAAAGATCAAGTAGTCTTGTTGTTATCTTCCATTTCAGTTCCCTTCAGAATTTTGCTAGACCTTACTGAGGTCATGTTTACTTTCTTCACTTTCAAAGACTACATGTTTAGTTTTTTAACTTTTTAAAATAAATACCATCAATTAGTCAGTTGCCCTTTGCTGACCTTTTCTGATGCTAATCTGTTATACACTAAGACAAACAGGATTGAGCACAGCATTGTTTCAGATTTTCAGTGTTTTACTATTAGAATAATTGCTAGAAAAAGTCTGTTGCGATCTTTTCCTGTTACAAATTCTGGATGTACTGCTTCCATACAGCATTATTTGTCAGTATACAAGCTACATGGTACTGAAACTAATCATCAGTGTTTCAGGAACAGTACTGTAAAAATGTTTGTATTTTTAAATGATAAGCCTTGGAAACTTGAGAACTGTTCTTGGGTATTACTGGAGTGGTTTATGAGCAGTTAAACTAAAGCAAAGCATACAAAACCAGTTGATCCTTTGCCTTGAAACAAATCTCTATATCCTCCTGTAGCAGAGGGAGAATGAAAACACTTTAATGAAGACATTTGCATATGCATTCTGGCAAATGAAGTGATTTTTTTTAAAGCAGAAGAGACTAAACTGTTATATATAGAGGGAGAGAAAATGAAGAAGATTGAGATAATAAAATGTAATAGA